>CABHPP010144933.1:9253-40331 GCA_902168425.1 Peromyscus attwateri
AAAAAAAAAAAAAAAAAAAAAAGAATCATCACCTGGAAAATACTAAGAAGATATGAGGGAACCAAATGAAAAGCTGTTAGGGCCAATACAAGTGCTTAATAGTGTGTGTGCATGTGTGTGTGTGTGCATGTGTGTGTGTGTGCATGTGTGTGTGTGTGTGTGTGTGTGTACACACAGCTATGTTTACATAGGTACATATACATGCATGTATGTATATAAGTGTGTTGGTAATAACATTCTTAGAAACTAACACAGCTCAACCAGAAAATATAATAGAAAATATCCCTTTCGCGAACACAATTAAAAATACAAAATTCCAAGAATTAACAAGAAATGTACTGAAGTATATGAAAAAATGAACAAACTTTTTGAGAGATGAGAAGACTTGGAAAACTGGAGGGACAGAGCCTAGCTTTGAATAAAAAGGCACAAAATTGCTGAAATATAACTCTCTTCCATAACATTCAATACATTCTAACTAGTCTCAAGGTAGGTCTTAGGAATTTGACAATGTGATTCTAAAGTTTAGATGGAACTACAAACATTCATATATGCCTAAGAAAAAGGATTTTAAAAAGCCATCAAAGGAGGCCTGTACTGTGGGTTCTAAAGACATGTAATGACGTAAGGAAACTTGTTCCCTGAGCCACAGGAATAGAACCAGACACATAGAAACAGTCATAAGTGTGGATGGCATATTAGCAAAAACTGAAGTTATAAATTTTAAATTGGGGAAGTACAAAATTGTAAAAACTGCATTGGGCTATTAGTTGATTATTTTTTTTAAAGTATTTCTTGGCCAGCAGGTTTTGTTTTGTTTTGTTTTTAAAAATTTCATCACTATGAATCAAAGCACTGAAAACAGAGTTGTCATGGATCCGGTCATCCAGTTAGTACACAGTAACCCTGAAGAGTTATCTGCACCTCCATGTTCATTGCAGAATTATTCACAACAGCCAAGACACAGAAGCAACCTGGCTGTCCATTGTAACATGAATGGACAAAGCTGGAGAGATGATCCAGCTGTTGAGAGTGATTGTTATTCGTCCAGATGGCTGGAGTTCAGTTCCCACACCCATATCTGGTGTGTCACAACCACGAGGGGATCTGATACCCCTTTCTGGCCTCTACAGGCAGCAGCCATACACTTGTGTGAATACGTATGCACACACATACACTTAAAATAAATCCAACTAGAGTACTATTTATTCATCATAAAAGCCTGTCATTTACAGCATGAATGAACCTGGAGGACATGATGTTAAATGAAACAGGCCAGCCATTGAAAGGCAATACCACATTTGTATGTATAATCTGAAGAAGTTGAAATCATAGAAATAAGGGGTTTGGTGGTGCTTATCAGGGCCGGGGGGGGGTGGGGTGTATGGAGAATGGGCTGTGTTGATCAAAGGGTACAAAGTTTCAGTAGACAGGAGGAATGCACTTCAGTGATCTCTTGCACACAACAGTGACAATGGTGATAATGCTTTCTGTATTTCAAAATGACAAAAAATGGCAAATTTTAAATGTTTTCACAAGAAAACCCCAGGTGTGGTGGCAGCACATTTGTTAGTGAGCTGTGGAAGGAGGGGAGGAATTATTGTAGGAGCCAGAGGGGTCAAGGACAACACAAGAAAATGGGCCACAGAATCAACTAACCAAGGCTCATAGGGGCTCACAGAGCCTGAACTGACAACCAGGGAGCCTGCATGGGACTGACCTAGGCACTCTGCGTATACGTTATGGTTGTGCAGCTTGGTGTTCTTGTGGGACTCCTAACAGTGAGACTCTAACCTACTTTTGGGACCCTTTTACTCCTACTGGATTGCCTTGGGCAGCCTTAATATGGGGGGAGGTGCCTAGTCTTTTTGTATCTTGATATGCCATGTTTGGTTGATATCCCTGGGAGAGCTGTCCTTTAATGAAGAGAGATGGAGGAGGATGGATCTGGGGAAGAGGGGAGGTGAGGAGGGAGGGAAGCTGTGGTAAGGATGTAATATATGAGAGAAGAATAAAAAATAAAAAAATAAAAAAATCCCAAGTGTGGTGGCTGCAGATTTGTTAGTTAGCTTGATTTGATCACTACATAATATAAGCATTTATCAAAACACTGTATTGTGCCCTATAAGCATAAACAATTATTATTTATGAATAACAAAATTATAAATATTTTAATAAGAGAAATGTCAGAGTCAGAAGAATAGAAAATGTACCTAACAGGTCAGTAAAGATTTTAGATGAAAAAAAAGAAAATACATTCCATAGCAATTCTAACTACCTCTTTATCCAGCATTGCCTCCACATACTATCAGACCCAGCCTTGTCTTCTTTCTCCTTGGTTTTCTAGTTCCCAAATCTGTTTCCAGGCTGATAGTTCTCTTCTTTTCCAGTGTGGGACTTCACAAGTCTTTTGGCCTAATACCTCATCTACATTAAACTGTCCTTATTTTACTGGATAGACAAAATACTCCTTTTTGAGGGCTGTTTACGGTGGGCTGTGTGATGAATGGGGTCAGTTATCATCAGGCAGTGGTAGAATTTCTTTTGTGGATGGAAAGAAGAGGCTGTGACTACTTAATGCTTTTATTTCATCATTGTTACATTAACTGTGGATCACTTGTGAACTGGCATGCAGTTATTGAAGGTGAAATGGAGACAGTGATTTCAGACCGACTGGGCATCATTAGGGTCCCCCAGGGCTGCTTGAGGGAGGAGGCACGGGACACCGCAGCATTACTCACAACAGCTAAGACACAGAGGCAACCTAGGTGTCCATCATAAAATGGATGGATAAAGAAAACGTGATACACATACAACAGAGTACTATTTATTTTTAAAAAGAAGGCATCAACATGAATGAACCTGAAGGATATTATTATGAAATAAAGCAGGCATGGGAAGAAACATGCCAGGCAGGCATGGCTTCTGAAGTATGCTTTAATTATGGCCATGTTTGTTTTTGCTAGAATACAAAATAATGGGTTTTGTTCATTCGCACGTGTGCATCATTATACATGCATCATTGTACTTTGCTCACATTTATCCCTTCGTTAATTCTCTCGCCCCTCTTAACCCTGGATATTTTGTTTCAGACAAGGTTCATGCTAGTAAAAGTTTTCTTCTTACATTTGATCTCATCCAAAATGGCTGAGATGTGGTGAAAAATTTACTTCTTATGAAAGCAGCTTGACCCAAGGGAGCATGTGACAGAGATCCGGAACACTCATGTGTTTATGCAGCTGTATTCACCTCGGCCAGGGGAGATGTCTGCCAACAGAGGGATGGATTAGGAAGATGTGGCACAGAGGAATGGTAGGATTTTATTCAGCTACAGTGAAGAATGAAATTATGTCATTTGCAAGAAAAAAAAAAAGAACTAGAGGTTATCATGTTAAAAGAAATAAGCCAGATTTAGGCAAATATTACTTATTTCCTCTCATACACAGAAGCTGAAGTTTAAAGGAAAAGATTTGAAAGTAGAAATTGATTATTTGAGAAGAGGAAGGGACCTCATCAGAGTAGGCAAGACAGCAAAGGGCAATGGGAGTGGTGGGTATGCTCAGAGTGCCGTGCATGCAAGGCTGACAACACCAGAATAATATCCATTGTTCTGTACAACAAAAATATATACTCGTGCTTCACTCAAGTGTTTGGAAAGTCATTTAAAGATGGGGTTGGGGAGTTGGTTCAGTCTGGAACATTAGCACCACTGGGCATGGCAGTGTGTGTCTATCATCCCAATGCGTGTTGGGGCTGTAGCAGGTAGAGGGAGGACTGAGACAGCCAGTCTAGTCAAAACAGAGAGACCCTGCCTCAAAAAATTGGGTGAAGAGCGATAGAGGAAGGCGCCCAACATTAACTTTTGTCCTCCATGCACAACTACAAGCACACGTGCACCTGATGTAACATACCACAAGCCCCTACCACACACATGCATCCAGAAAGTGTGTCTGAGGTAAAGCACAAGGGAAAAAAAATCTCCCTGTGGTTTATAGAACAAATATAGATAAATGTAGATGAGGGGAAACCCCCTAAATTTCATCACTGAATTAGTAATGAAAACGTTCAGCAGGCAAAAATTGATTCAAAAAGTATTATGTGAAAACTACAGCCACACAATGTGCCAAGAGTTGTGTCTGATTCTCAGGAAATGAACAATCCTATCCGTTTTACTCATTAACACACCATCTAGTGATCGCCTGTTGACCTTAAAGCACATGAATTGAAAGTGTGTCGTTTAATAAACTTTCACACAGACACCACCCAGATCACAATATAGGGCATTTCTGTCACTCCGGGGAGTTCCCTCACATACTAGTCCCCTTGGGAGCTCACTCATGTCTCACCACTAGATAAATTTCACCTGCTCTAAAGCTCTGTAACAATGGTTGCCAGGGGGAGGGAGTCCTATTCCTCAGTATGTAGCCACTGCTAAGCTGCCCTTGTTCAGGAAAATTACCCCTGCCCCTGCCTGTGCTGACAGCATTTATTAAATGCAGTGGGTCACAAACACAAAAGATGTGAAATCAGGAGTGGAGTGGTGGGAAGAGGGTTTGCTGGGAGGAGGAAGGGGGTAATAGAGGAGAATGAGGGTAAATACAGTCAAAGTTCTCTCTCCTTCCCTGCCCTGTTCTCTCCTTCCTTCCTTCCTTCCTTCCTTCCTTCCTTCCTTCCTTCCTTCCTTCCTTCCTTCCTTCCTTCCTTCCTTCCTTCCTTCGTTCCTCCCTCCCTCCCTCCCTCCCTCCCTCCCTTCCTTCCTTCCTTCCTTTCTCTCTCTCGTTCTCCTTTCTTCTTCCCTCCCTCGCCCCTCTCACTTTCTCTCTTTCTCTCTCTCTTTCTTTCTCTCTCTCTTTCTTTCTTTCTTTCTTTCTTTCTTTCTTTCTTTCTTTCTTTCTTTCTTTCTTTCTTTCTTTCTTTCTTTCGACATGGTTTCTCTGGGTAGCCCTGGCTGTCCTGGAACTTCCTTTGTAGACAAAGCTGGCCTCAAACTCACAGAGATCCACCTGCCTCTGCCTCCCAAGTGTTGGGATTAAAGGTGTGTGCCACCACTGGGTGGCAAGTTTATAACCTTAATCTTTCATTTTAATTTTATTTTCCCCCTCTCTCTTTCTAATTGATCTGTAATGAAATTGTGAGAGAATAAATTAGAAGAAGGAAAAAAAACTGCCTCTTCATGGACCTTTTGGGTTTGGTCTGTTTTTCTCAAAATAATATTTGTGAGACATCCATATTCTTGTGTGTATTAGTCACTATAAAATACCAGAAAATATTCCATCTTTTGTTTACACTTTATTTTCTTTTTGTTGGACATTTGGACTATGTACAGTTTCTATTATTAAGGATAAAGTAGCTATGGGGACTGGGGAGGTGCTTAGCCAGTAAAGTGGTTGCTGTGTAAATGTGAATTAGGACCCCTAAAGTTCATGTGGGAAACCTGATTTGGCAACATGTTTGTAATCCCACTTCTGGGAAGATGAAGACAGGAGGATTCTAGTACTTATTGGCCAGCCAGTTGAGCCAGCTGGAGAGCTCCAGGCTCAGTGAGAGATCCTGTCTCGAAAAATAAGGTGGAGAGCCATG
The DNA here is from genome assembly GCA_902168425.1 of Peromyscus attwateri. Taxonomy (NCBI): domain Eukaryota; kingdom Metazoa; phylum Chordata; class Mammalia; order Rodentia; family Cricetidae; genus Peromyscus; species Peromyscus attwateri. The sequence goes on from CABHPP010144933.1 coordinate 14,834, forward strand.
GGAGACAACCAACATTGACCTCTATCCTCCATGAGGATGTTCACACATGTGCCTGTGCACACATATACACATGTACAAACATAAGAATTAAGTGGCTATGAACAATTTTTTGGTGGACACATTCATTTCCCTGGGGCCTATACTATATAAGATTATAGAATTTATGCATCTTCAACTTTTCAGGATTTTGCCTAATTTCTCTTGCATGAATTTGCATTTCAAATGGCAGTGTGTGACAGCTACTCTTCTCTTTTCTACCACACAGTAAACAGACAAGGCGGTCTTTTCTCTCTGGGAACACACAAACCCAAGAGAATATGGCAAAAACTACCTCTCATGTGGTCCAGGATCTCATGCAAGAGAAACATGCAGATGACCACAACAGCGATTTAGAGACAGCTACTGTTCTGGGTGGCAGTGGAATTTGGGTTGCCAGCCTAGGATGAATGGGGGAAGAAAATGAGGAGTGTGGAAAGCTAGTCTTAGGAAAGGGCTATTGCTAAGAGGCCAGGTTGCTGTGGCTGCTGGTTAGACTCTCAGGGATGGACTCCAGCTCATTCAGGGAGCTGGGGGATCTTAGACAGAGGGTAGATCCATGAGCTTGGCGTGAGTTCCATCCACACACATTCCATGTTTCCCTTGACGTTTACCTCAACACCAGGGCTGACTCTGTTTTGTTTTTTCTGGGCACACAAAGTAGGAAGTTCTTGTGTCCCTTCCTGTGGACTTGAACTTGTGGGTAGATCTTATGGCCAGAAAGAACAAAGTTGACATGGGGTAATCAGTAGCCACTCCAAATGCACAGCTAAGTCCTAGAGAAGATTACATGCTCATTTTCAGCAGGAAACTGTTCAAGGAGCAGGAATCAGTTGCTATCCTGGGACTATGACTGTGGTACCTGATAGAACTGAAGGGAGGAAAGGTTTATTTTAGCTCATGTCTTCAGAGGACTCAGTCCATTGTGGGGAGGCCATTGGTTATGGTGAACATTGCATGATGGCAGAGGGGGCTGGCATGGTGTTGGGGGCTGGAGTCATGGGTTAGGATATCACCTTGAAAGGCATGCCCATAGTAACATATGTCTGCAAGCTTGGCTCCACCTCCAAGATTTCACAACCTTTCAGAACATGATCTATCAGGAACCCTTAAGATCCAAACTATTAACAGGGTATGCCATTATGTACATATTTTATTTTTTTTCACAAATAGCTTAAGTATTTTATTTGTTTGCAGCTAAGCTTGTTAACACTATATACTGAAAATATACTAAGAATAATGTTGCAGTTTTTGGTTAGAGTTAAATCAAAGGCATCCATTAATAAGGAATCTTAAATTGTAAATACCCCAGAAATGTCCGTAAGCCATCTGATCTCAACAATGGTCTCTGAATAGCACCTTACTTTGGCAAATATTTGAATTAAAACTGAAGAGTTTTCAAAAATAAAGCTGTAATTAATAAAACTATTATATGTCCAAAACTAAAACAATTTTAATAAAGCTTTCCTTTCCAAAACAACAGTAAAGCAAACAAAGCATTTTGTAAAATGTGGTACTGAACAAGTCACAGTAAAAATAAACGTGTACTTAACTCCTGCTTCCTCAATTCAGAGGCTGCTCTCTGCTTCATAGAAAAATATACCCACCACCAGCCAGTTCTCTTCCTGCCCTCCAGCTGCTTCCATGTAACCCATCTTGCTATCTCTCAAGTTCATGGACTCCTTTTCTTCCATTATTGTTATGTACACATACATATTCCTAAATATATAAATATGATCTGCTTAGCTCATGTAATGTTACTCGTATTTACATGATTTCAGTGCTGACCACTTGGTTTTGGATGACAAATTTGGGGGAATCTTCCCTGGGGGATACTATCTCTTCTGTTCTCAGCATTTCTTAGTTACCTGTAGTTCTTTATCTAGAGTTGGGGCCCCATGAGATTTCCCCCTTCCATGTTAGCATTTCCGTATTGTTGCCATTCTTGTTCAGGTCATGTTTAGGCAGTACTATTGATGATACTTCATGGCTGTAGCTTCTCTGACATTTCTAGGAGACACAATCTCACAGCACAGCAAACTCCTCTGGCTCTAAAAATCTTTCCTCAACCATCCTCAATGATCCCTGAGCCTTAGGTTCAGTAATTGTGCTACCGATGTATCAGTTGGAACTGGGCACACACTGTCACTTGTTCTCTGCATTTTGATTGGTTGTGGTTTTCTGTGATGATTTTTGTCTGTAGGTATAAGAACAAGTGGCATACACATCTAATCCCAGCACTTGGGAGGCAGAGGCAGATGGATTTCTGTGATTTTGAGGCCAGTCTGGGCTACATAATGAGTTTCAGGCCAGTCAGAGCTACATAGAGACCCTGTCTCAGGGAAAAAAGAAAAAAAAACAATGAATATTTAGAATATAGTTAGGAATTATGCTGGTTTAGTGAAATAGCAGTTGTGGGTTCCCTTCCCACAAAGATTCACTAGTCCCCAGATAGCTGGCTAGGTTTCTAGTACCTGACATGACCTCCCTCTTGCTGAATGGGCCTTAAGTCTAATCAGAGAGCTGTTGGTTACCTCCAAGGTATGTGTGCTGCTACTGCACCCTTAGGATCACTGTGCCAAGCTGTTAATTGCTGTAGGTTCATAGACTTCATAGCTGGGAAGACTATCGGTTGCTTCCTAATTTCAGAAGCTTATATGACACCTTCTGACACCATAAAAGCTAGTCTTCAAGGAAGAGGCTTTTGGGTCAGATCCAGCTCTGATGCTTCAAGTTCTGTGTCCAAAGAGCATGGTGCCTTTACCAATGAGACTTACCTTAAACCTCTGGGATGCAACTAAAGGCAACATCAATAGCCTAATCTCTTGGACAACCCTGACCAACAACCCAAAAGGGAACTTCTCTTCCTGGTGTTCTGGTTTTTGTTAGTAGTCTGTGGTGTTGGCAGGAAGAACTGTCAGGACAGATGGGAAGTTTTCATTTAAACTGTATATGTATACACAGATTTACATTTATTACATGTAATTTTAGGCTAATAGATGATAGTTTGGTTCCTTATGACCCTTTCAGACATTCTTACTCTTATTTTGCTTCTTCCCTCCTTCTTCCTTATTTATCTCTTTCCCCTTCCCTAACTAAAGCTCCCACTATTTTTTCCCATTTTCCCCTTCAAATCTCTTACACCTGCTAATGCCCTTTCAACTGCTCTTTCTTCTGCAGAATCCGATCTTAGTTTCCTATTTTCTGTGATTACCCCAGTTTGTATACTCACATCTGAGATTTGGAGCTAGCCATCACAGATGAGAGAGAACACGCACTTGTCTTTCTGGGTCTGGCTTACCTCACTCCATATGAACATTATTGTTTTCCATTATACTCTGCAGCCCAGTCTTTACTCACATTCATGATTCCTTTTCCTCAGCCTGTCTAGTTTTTGGATTACAGATGTCTGTCACTATGCCTAGCCAGGAAGCTCTCTAAGCATGTGGGAAAAGCTCACTCTATGAACACATGAGAATATTAGATGTGCTGGTCAGGACAACTGGAGCAGCTTCACTAAGTATTTATTGGTTGTTGGGTTTGTCCTAATAATAATAGTGAAAACAGTATAATATTTCAGACCTAACTCTGCACAGGTTACTCACAGTAATCAGTCGTTTCCAACATGTGACCTGTAGGATGGCATGCAGCCGACGAATCCGGGCAGAGTCCAACTCATTTGTAGACCATTGCAGTGTCAGAAGGTTGAACCCCTCTGGAAGCTTAGGGCCTCTTTGGGTGATAGTTGATGAGTGAGATAGCCACAGGTCGGTCAACTCTGTTTCTACTCTCAACAAACACTGTGAATGCTTTTGCTTCCTTATGCCTTTATTGTCATTATTTTAGTTGAAGCCACCAGCCTTTTTTTGTTTGTTTGTTTGTTTGTTTTTCAGGGCTTGAGATTGAGCCAGTGCCTCATGCACATTAGGAGAGCCCCCTACCACTAAGCTACATCCTTGGTCCTCCACTAGAATCTTCACTGGCCTCCTCCTACCAACTTAGGCTTCACTCAGACTTATTATACACAACCTTGTGCATCTGATCTACCTTCAGACACATGCTGCTGAAGTTTCAACAGTTTGTAGAGGTTTTAGAAGCACCTCTAAAGACAGATACATGGATATTAGAAACTGTGTTGGTTGCGCATGTTCAGAAGACTCAGGTTCCAACTCTGGAACATTCACTAGCTATCTCTATGATTGAGCTGTCTTCCCTCTAAGCCCCTCAAGTTTCCCTTTCCTGATCTGTGAATAAAAACATTGGATCAAACTAGGTCTCCTGGGACGTTTTCAGTGAGCAACGTCGTGATATACTGTGGAACTGACTTAGAGGAACTTTCTGGAATTCTTGCTGGAGACAGAGTAGAACAAGGCCCTGGGGAGGCATTTTAGGCATCTCTCCTGTCTTTCTTCTCTGAGATGCCTGGCATCTTTGGAGACAGTTCCCATATGCAGGAAAGAACCATGTGAAGATGTTCCCGGATCAGTTCCTCATTTCAGCAGGTGTGCCAGGCGACGGAGGGCTCCTAGCAGTGGAGGGGAAGTCTGTGGTTTGCTTTTACACGATGGTGTGGGTTCTCGTTAAGTTCTTTGTGCTCTACTATATACTTAGAAGCCACTAGATCCAGGCCGGCTTCTAGAAGCTGAGTCTGTAAGTCCCACAGAGTTGCTTTGCGGCCAGTTGTGTGGGATTCCAGCTGAGCAGTGGGTATAGACATATACATTTGTACAGTTATGGATTTTAGTGTAAGAATTATGATGTAGACGTACATACATATTGGAAAAATATTAGTCTCCTGATTTGGATATTATACTCTAGGTAGGTAAGATGCAACCATTTGGGGATACAGTGTGATGGATGGGAAGAACCCCTCTGTTCTACCATTGCAGTACCTTGTGAGTCTTTATTTCAAAGATTAAAAAACATGTGTAAATGTTTCAAGGTGTTTTTTAAGGTTCTGTAAGGATGGTTTCATAATTGTCTGAGTGGGGGCCTCCCTATCCCCCTAAAGGTGCAGGTTCCTTTCTTGTGCTTATTGTGCAGTGGGTTTTCATAGTGTTGTCTATGACATTTGTGTTGTGTTTGATCAGCATCAAGGCCAGCCTTCGAAATCACACGGTGAGTGCTGATCCTTTTGGATGCCTGGTTTCCAAAGCATGCCCTACTTCTCTCTGCTTTGAGGCTCCCCAGCCTCCCCTGGCTCTGGAACATTCATGCAAAGGGCTGAAGAGTAGCCCGGCTGATGGAGAGTAACCTGACATATGAAGAGTAGCCTGGCTGATGGAGAGTGACCTGGCTGATGGAGAGTAGCCTGGCTGATGGCTTACACAGATTTCTGAGGGGGGCAGGAAAAATAGGATACAGCCTTGTAGTCAGTCATTTGAGGGTCCAGTTAGTTCAGATTCTATTCTATAAAGGAACTTATGGGTTGGGGATGTTGATGGTTCTGAAAAGAAGAGGAAAAATTGAGAAATAACCCTTGTAGGCTGAATAATGCACCCCATCTTCTCAAAGAGGTCCACCTCATGTTTAGAATCTGAACATTGTCACATGGCAAAGAGGAATTAAGACTCTGATCAACTTACATGGTACAAGGAGGTTATCATGGCCTGTTCTAATGGCTCCATGTAATCATAAGTGTCCTTAAAGGTAGCAGAGAGAGGCAGAGAAAGCGAGGGGATGACAGCTGGGTATCCCAGTACTGGCTTTGAAGGAGGAAGGGACCATGAGTCAAAGAATGTGGGTGGGCTCTGGAAGCTAGGAGAAGCAAGGAAATGTGTTCTCTCTAAAGCCTCCAGAATGGAGTACAGCCCTGCCAGCACCTTGATTTTAGTCAAGTCAGATCCATGTTGCGTTTCTGATTTATAAAAATGCAAAATAATAAATTTGTGCTGTTTTAAGCAATTGAATTTGTACTAATTTGTTATAGCATACTAGAAGTCATATACCATGCTGATAAACTGGAAACAGATACACTCCTGCAGCAATAATACTTCACTAATTAGTGGAGGCTCAAGGCTCAGGAATCAGTGAAGAGGATCCTGGGACTGAGTGAAGAAAAATCTGAGGTAGTGGGTTGGGAAAGGCAAGAAGCTTGAGTTTAAGACTTAGGGTCTTATGGACAAGGGGATGCATGCTAGGGAGAAAGGGCTGGCAAGATGGCTCAGTAGGCAAAGATGCTTTCTGCCAAGTCTGCTGACCTGAGTTCAATCCTCAGGATCCATATGGTGGAAGAACTGGTTTTCTCAAGCTGCCCTCTGACCTCCACATACACGCCATGGCACACACGTACCCATACGTAAGATAAATAAATAAATAAATGTAATTAAAAGAACCCTTTAAAAGAAAAGAGTCAGGCCAAACCCATGTAATCCTAGAAGCAGTTTTAAGGATTTGGGACCGATGAGTTATTAGCATAGAGGTGAGTCTTGGATGGGAAAGTACACATGCCAATGATGGATTTAGGGAACACAGAAAGGTTGTAGAAGTGTGGAATGTTTACATTTCTATCTGAGTCCTTTGGCAGGGGCAAATGTTGAAAATTTCTAGTCTTAACTTTTTTTTTATGTATAAATGGGGGTGCATAGTATTGGGATTTCTTTGTAGATTAGAACAAGTCCTGTGAGACTTGATAAAGGACCCCAGTGAGGTCTTTGGGAATAACATGACTGTGGATTACAGCATTTCAGTAGTATGAGGTCAGTGTCTTGGGCTCAGCCTCATTTAGAACCTGTGGTGAGCAGTGGGGTATGGCTTCCTCCTCAGCAGAGGAACTGTGTTCCACCTGTGAGTATTCACCATCTTGTTTAAATGTAGACGTGATGACCGTAGCAGGTGCCAGTGCTCAGTGACCAGAGTACTTTGTAGAGCTGTTTGTCTCTACTGTGCTTCACGACATCAAGTTCAAATTCTTTCCTAATTGCCATTTCTAATTCTTCAGGACAGAAAAATAATGGGCCAAAAAAAAAAGAGGGGTAGAGGACTATGGACCCCCAAATCTCTCAATTCTGGAGCATTAAGCATACCAGAAACCTAAAACACTGAATTCAGTAAAATTGTCTTTGCATTCTGTTTGATTTTGTACACTTTTCAGTTTCTCACAAACCTTTTACTGACAGAGCATTGTAGCATCTGCCAGTGATAGGGCAACCAGAGGGTTTGGCAGCTTGTGGGTGGGAGTTTCAGGGTTTGGGGACTTGGCTGCAGTTAGATTGGGCTGTTGGAGTGGGCGGATGAAACTGTGTATTGGTGATGGTCTTTGCTTTTCCTAAATCACAATTGCATCACATGAGGGAGCTGAGTTTATGTTGAGCGTTGCAAAAGCCTCCTGGGAAAAGGGCAAAACTGGTTTGAGTGCGTAAGAAATTTATTTATGGCAATCATGGTATCAAACTGAGATAGGATACTGTTGAGAATCTGGACCATTTTATGGTGGAGGGAAAGAATTCATTTTAGTTTTGTAAGTAAGCAACATATAGTAGAGTCACTTTGTAGTTAGAATGATTTTTTTGAGTCTTAGTGTGCTTTTCATAGGGCAGCAGATAGGATATTCTTATTTTACTGATTCAAATAAGGATGGATTTGGGGAAGAAATATCAGTGAGAAAAGAAAAAAAATAAAGCTGAGCAGAAAGAAAAGGGCCAACTTCACAGGAGGAGGTTGGAGGCTGTTAAGCATAGCTGGCCAGGTTTCTTGTGACCCATCTGCACTACCGCACAGTATGGCTGACTCCTGGACACGGGGTCACAGCTCTCTGGGGGTTTAAGATGACTCACACATTAGGTCCCATCTAAGATTTATCGGCCATGCTGAAATATGACTTCTTTCTTTGATTTGACTTTAGTTTTTAATTTGTGGTAGACTGGTTTCTAGTGATCATCTTAAGTGATAGAAAGGCAATTGTATCAGTTTTTTTTTTTTCAGATAAGATTAGAAAACCAGAGTTGACTCTTTATTTTTCACATTGCTCTTGGGGGAGGTTCAGAAAAGGACGCTTGCAATGTCGTGTGCTGTGACTCATCTACCGATAACTAAGATGGGAGATGTAAAGGACTTCACTTCCCCACATCATGGCTTTCCACTCTCTTTCTGTGAAATCTTTCACTTCCTTTCATGGCGTCTTTAATATCTGAATTTTAATTGGGGTTCAATTGACGTACAAGAAGCCACACATGTCTGAAGAGTGCATCTGGATGGATTTTGACATGTGTGTACCTGTGAACAGTGGTGCCCTCCAGCTCTCCAGTGCCCCTCTGTCTCTTCTCCCCTTTGCCCAGACTCCTGAGCTGCTTCCCACCACTAAAGATGAGTTGATATTTCCTAGAATTTCATAGAAATTGAAACATAAAGGATCTGCCACTTAAAACCTGGTTTGTTTTATTTTCTATAATTAGTTTGAGATTAATCCTTGCAGTTATCCATATCAATCGTCCATTTCTTTTGACTTGATGCCACTTTACTGAAGTTAACAAGACAGAACTATTGTTTTTGATTAGTTTTATGTATAAGGTACATTTTTAGAAAAATAAATTAAGTACCAACCATGTACCAGTTTATTTTCCTTTGCACATTATTATTATTATTATTATTATTATTATAGATTTTAAATTTTGTTTTTATTTCCTGTGTATGAATGTTTTTGCCTGAAAGTATGTTTGTGTACCACATGTGTGCAGTACCCGTGGAGATCAGAAGAGGGCGTTGGATACCCTGGGACACAAGTTACAGATGGTTGTGAGCTGTCGTGTGGGTGCTGGGAATTGAACCTGGGTCCTCTGGAAGAGAGGCCAGCACTCTTAACATCTGAGCCATCTCTCCAGCTCTACTTTATTATCTTAAATCAATTATGGTTGTACAGCAAAATTGAGAGGAAGAGAGTTCCCATGTGCCCCCTAGACCCACACATGCATAGCTTTCCTCCCTATCAGCATCCTCCGTTGGAGTGGCACATGTTTTAGAACCAATAAGCCTGTGTTGACACATAGGTACTCAGAGCCCATAGTTTACATCAAGGCCCAGTCTTGTTGTGCATTTTCTAGGTTTGGACAAATACGACATTTATCTGCCAGTAGAGTATCATATAGAATCTTTCTCTGTCCTTACACAACCCCCTATGCTTCTGTCCTTTCTCCTTAACCCCCTGCAACTACCAACATCCTGATCAGTTCAACCTCCCATGTAAAATTCTCCCCTCAACCAATTGCTGGAGGGAGCCAGAGAATGAATTAGAGGGAAAGGAAAAATGGAGGAAAAGAGCGAGAAGAGGGAAATGGGGAGAGAAGGGGTGTGGGAGATGAGGAGGATCAGAGGGAGAGAAAGAAGGGCAGGGTGGAGAAGAGGGTCAGCACAGGAAGGAAGAAAGGAAGGGAGAACACAGCTTCTCAAGTCCCCGCCCTTCCCTTCTCTTTACACTCTAGGCCAGGGAGAACCTGGGGCTGGAGGCCTGAGGATTGGAGGGTGTTATTTGGATACAGGGGATGACAACAGTCTCACATACTAACCCACCTGCCAGTTTGGGGGAGATGCTTTGGTCTGCCTCTCGTCACTCTGGCTCCTGATAATTCTGGTGTCCTCTGCTGATGTGATATTCTCAAACTTCTAACTTGAGCTTCTTAGAGAAGGTTAGGGGCAGCTCTGCTATGTACACACAGAGACCCCACTCTTTATTTTTCCTGGCTGTGTACATGGCACTGTTGATCCATTTCCCCCTCTTCTGTAATGGAAGCTGTGGAGATTTTCTTCCATTACTTGTGGAATGAGAAGGGTGGAGGTACCACCAGGCTGTCTATTCTTCCTTTGAAGGGCTGCCCTATGAAACCCTTGCCTTCAGAAATCTGGAGTCTAAAGTGGGCTCAAGTCTTGGGGATCAAGAACTCCCTAGAACTCCTTTACCAAGCTCTACCTTGTCCATTCACCAGGCAGAGGTATGCCTAGTTTCTTTCTTATAGCCTTTCCTGGCTCTTCAGGGAACTGTTTGAGAGTGCCACATGGCCCTGCTCCCTCAGGGAACTGGGCTTTGTGGGACAGAGTGAAGAAAATGCCCTCATTGTGAATAAGGCACTGTGTACAAGAAGGGGGCTCTGATTAGCCCCTTTTTCTGCAGCTTCTCAGGTGGACTGGAACAAGGGTGTGGTTTGGACAGTATGGTTGTTCTTGCCTTCTGGCAAGCCTCAAGGAAGGTGTCTACACTCTATGTATGGAGAATTAGTGTGTGGAGTTTCACCTATAAATTCAAGTGCCCATCTTGGGACCACAGAAAAGCCCCACCCAACATCCCGGCATTTTCATTTGATAGTGCTCACCTGTTGGTCGGTGGCCAGTCAGTGTTATGGGATGGGGTGACTTTTTGTTTGATTGATTTTTGTTTTAACCTGTCAATTCCCATTCCTAGAAAGGCCATAGAAAATAATGGTTCATAAAAAATAATATCAGGCTCTGCTTTCTTTAGTATTGACTGGTTTCCTAGGAAATAGTTGATAGTCCTAGCTAGATGCTTTGAAAGCAGTAAGAGTTTATATTTATATTGTTTATTATAATAGAGATTTATTCTGTAAGTAAAATCACAGCCTTCAGATGTGTTGAGTATAATCAAAGCTCTGGGTGTCTGGGGAGAGGAAGAGGGGGGCACTTTGGAGTCAAAATGTTGTTGGCTGCAATCAGCAGCTATATGAAGCTGGGAAGTAATTCACATCTTCCCCACAGGTAAAATGAAAACAATACCTCCCACTCACTGATCTCAGAGGCCGTGAGCACTCCATTGAGTAATGTGCAATGTCTGGACCAGAGAAAGTATACAATAAGGTTGGCTACTTTTGTCAACTCTGTGGTATAGATTAATGCCCTACTACAACATGTCAAGACTGGGCAGGGGAGGCCAGAACTAGGCTTTCTACTAGACAGAAAGAGCATCTATTAGTGACACAGGCAGGAAAGAGCTCCAGTTCAGGAGCTACGGCAGAAGTCCATTTAAGACAGAAGTACAAGGTCAGGGATTGAGGCCTGAGAGTGTGACTAACTAAAGATTAGCACAGTACAGCATGGCTGAAGTTTGGACTTGAGAGATGAGGTCCATAATCATCTGGGGAGTGCCTGCACAGGATTGCAGATTGGAGTGAGAGAGGACCTCAGACACAGTGCTGCTTCAGGGAAGGAGGACAAGAAGCCAGTTCCCTACAACTTCCTCCCTACACCAGAGGGCTCTTTAGACATTTCTTATAGCAGCAAGTCTCAGTCTATTTGTCTCCTTTATATTGGTCTTGGCGGGGGTGAAGTATAATTAAGTATTACTGAAAAAAATTATTGCTAGTTGGGTAGGCAAAAAAACTTATTCAAATTAGGTTTTTTGTTAAATATGATTTACATGTTTATGTGTTTGTGAATGGCGTTGGTACTTTGGTAAAGTATCTATTTATGCCATTCATAACTTGTTTATTACTGTGCATTCTCTGGCTATATTGATTATTTGTCAATTATATTTACTCTATCTTTTCTCATCTGTATTTTGCATTTTGATTTTTATGTCTTCTACTTTGAAAACGTCCATGAGCTTTAAGATGACTATTATGATTTTTTTTCCCCATTGGACATTTGATTATAGGTAAAGCTTGCTTGGTATCTTGAACTCTGCTATCCCCCTGAAACTTATCTGTGAGGCTCAGACACGTGTGCACAGGCCTACTTATTGTGCTCTAGTTCCTCACCACACTGATTGGTGGTCTACTCTGATCATGTATTAAACTCATGTATGATGAACTCTGCTTATCTATAATCTCTGTGACTGATTTCAAGAATACCAAAGAGATTCTCTCAATGCTTTGGGGTATTGAAATGTGAATACTGAGTTTCTGGACTACCTACGGCATCTCTTTTGGGCACCTTGGTCATTTCCTGCAAATGTAAACTCAGTTTTTCTGTATGGGGTCAAAGTACAACACCATGGGTGTTGATAAGAAACAATTGGTGTTCTGTTTAGTCTCATCAGCGAGGAGACTGAATTGAAGAGAAGGCCTGCTCTGTACCCTTTCTAGGGCTGTTGTTATGTTGTATTTGTTCTTGCTACTAGTGCGTGTCTGTGTTTCTCGTCCAACAGGCTGGTGGCTGCTAATTCAGCAAATTCAATTTTCCAAGTGAAAAATGTTGCCCTTATTCCCAGTTGGTAATTCTTCTGTTATCAGCTTCATCTATCACATAAAGGCAAGTGGCCAGAATTGTGAGATTAAACATGACAAAGACTCTTACGGATTTGTCTTCCTTAATTTCACTAATAGATTTTCTCTCTTCGCTTTAACAATGATGTATCTGTCTGCACACAAGACTGTATTTAGCCAGCATGCATGTTCAAAATTAAGCCATTTCAGATCTGCGCTTAGAAGTTTCATTTCTCTAGACATTATTTATAAAGTAACTCCTTCCATTCAAGCATGCTGGTCTTTGGACAAAGATCTTGCTTGCCCAGTGATACTCAATCTGAATTTTGTAGCTGTTAAGTCATGCTTGTGGCTCAGCTTCACAGAACAATGCTCTAAGTAGCCTTTCCAGCATTTGACCGACTTATCCAATCTCTGCCTTCATTTGGATCCCTTGTCTGTCTAGTCTAGAGGACTTAAAGGAACAGTCACTTTATTGCTAGAGAGTGGAACATCAAAATTTGATGTCTTAAATTTCTTTGAGCAAAGTTCATGGATTTTTCCTGCTAGTTCCCAACTCTCCTGGTGTGATAGGCACTGATTTTGTTTTGTTCAGCTGAGGTTTGATTTGTAGATGGTATGGAAGAAGGAGACTTGTTGGGCCACAGACTTGATGAGGTTACAGAGACAACAATGGAAGGTTTCTTTGGAAAACAGATTTTGTGATGCCCAGGAACCAGATATAATAATGAAAGAGCTACAGCTGTGTGGGTGTCTAGGGATTTAGGGAAAACTAGACAACCATTTCTGGAGTTTTGACATTTCTAGGATTTGTGGAATTGAGAGATTTTGATAGCCTTACCAAATATATCAGAGGTTTCTTTAGTAGATTCAGGACAGGGTGGAGGAAATAGGCAGGGCTTGTTTCCAGAGCCTGGCAACATGGGGATCATAGGCCAACTACCCAGAAGGCACAGTTCACAGTCCCTGGAGACATCACTGTGGCTGGCCTTTTAAGCCCCGCTAAAGAGGTACCCAGGAGGAGGGTAAATGAGTAAGAGGAGGGCTGGACACGGCTAAGCTCTTGTGAAATCAGATCTTGAGATTTTATTTGCTTCTGGAAAGTATGAGCTTCATTTCTCTGCTTTGCTTGTGAGCAGAGGTAAAGGCTTATTGGGCATCTTGCAACATTTTAAGGTAATCAGTTGAAGCTGAGAGGGCCCAGTCTGGATGGTGACAAGTTCCAACAGAGAAACAGTTGGGTGTGGCACCCAGAATGAAGTGTGGGAATAAGGCTGTGAAGAAGTAAGGGATGAAAGAGGGACAGCTAGACATGGGAGCCAAGCAAGGCGACAGGGCAGTAGCAGTAAGAGTCAGGCTCTGGGGAACAGATCTTCATTTTTAGAAGAAAAGAGTGGCATCTATTATATAATTAACACAAATGGAAACTAAAATTTGGTGTCTGGAAGTTTTAATTATTAATATAAGCTAAAAGAAAAACACATTATTAGTAATTTTTAAAACATTCCATGTAAACTTTTCTTAAATTTTAGATACATAAGCACATCTTAAATATATCTATGTATATATTTTAAGACATTTCTCTCTGTCTCTCTTTCTCTCTGTGTGTAAACATATACACTAAAGACTATATATAACAAATCTATTCAGATGTATAAATATGGAGACAGAGAGGGAAAGAGGGGTGGGGGGAAGGGGAGAGATAGATCCTGTTTCTCTGGAAATCAATAGTTTAATATATATATATATTACAGAATTAGCTTGATTCCCTTCCCAATTGTGTGCTTTTATTTTTGGATTGCTATTTGCAATAAATGACTCAGAAACGGAAGTGAAAAATCAGTTTACAGTTTGTCTAGAGATTTTTTTTTTCCTGGTGGAGTTATTGTAATTCTTACATAATTTGAGTACAAACCTCTCTGTGTTTATTAGATGTCTGCTGCTAGGCTTCTGTGTGAAACAACCACACCAGCCCCCTAACTTCCATGCCTCTGTAATTACATGTGAACTTGTAAGATCAGCAAGTACAATGATTCATCACCCTAAGGTACTCTGCTAAAGGCGACATTGTTACAAGACTATTGTTCCTTGATGAATATATTTATTTTGAGCCTTGGTTAATTTTATTTTATTTTAAGAATAAGCTCCAGATCTCTATCTGTGCTTATTATATAAGGAGTGATAAACATTTGAATGCATTTTTTCTACTTTTAAGTTACTTGTTCAGATAAAAACAAAGGCCACCAGATTCTTAGCAATGTCTCTTTAGATGTATTGCTATCAACATTATCACTATCACCACCACCACCATCATCATCGTCACTTGGTCAATTTTGATACCTGATTATTTCATTCAAGGACTACTGTAAGGTCCAACAACAGTTAAATATCATGGATTGAACAACAGAATTCTTGCTTTCAGAAAAAAACAGAGAAAAAGGATTAATGGTCGAAGTTATAGGGAGTTCTTAGCTTTCAAATGGCCTTGTTGTCAAATTTTGTTTGTAAGGGAGTTCGCTTGAACCATCCATCCATCCATCCACCCATCCCTCCAACCATCCATTCATCTATCGAGACAGGTCTTACTATATAGCCCTGACAAGCCTAGAACTCACTGTGTGGATGAAACTGGCCTTGAACTCACAGAGCTCCACTTGTCTCTGTCTCCTGAGTGATGGAATTACAGGCCTGCACCCCCTCATGCAGCCTGGAGCTTCTTTTATCAGTTAATAAGAGGTTAAAAAATGTTACATATGGGTGAATATTCACTCTGTTTTAATCTTCCTAACCCATTCAAGGACTGAAACTCTATGTGCTTAACCTTCACCTTATGGGAGAGCTGGGGGTCTAAGGGTAAAATCTACTGACTCAGCAGAGTCTTCCACTAGAGTTGGGGAAGGATATAGATTCTCCTTCTGTAGCCTTTGCCCACATCTCCAGGAAGACATGAAGATGTATGTATAGCTGCCATTGTGAGTCAAATTGTCTCCCCATAGAAGATGTTGGAATCCTGGATACCTGTGAATGTGACTTTGTTTGGAGAGAGGGTCTTTCTTTGTAGATGAAAATAATTTAGGATGAGGTGATTTTTGGATTGGGGTAGGTTTCAGTGTCCTCAACAAAGAGGAAAATTTGGACACAGATATAAGGAGAAAAGCACATAACAATAGAGGCAGAGGTTGTGTGTCCGGGTCAAGAAATCAAAGAGAGCCCCAGATTGTTGGGAATTACCAAAGGCTAGAAAAAGGAATGACAAGATCCTCCCCTGGAGCCTTCAAAAAGAGCATGGGCCTGCCGCCGCCTTGATTTTGAACTTCCAGCCTCAGGAGCCGGACAACAGTACCTTTCTCTTGGTTTAACCCACCTAAGTCTATGACAATTTGTTATGGCCGTCTTAGCAAACAAACACATCTCAGTAAACAACATATGACTATTAGTTTGGGTGTGGTAGCTCAGGCCTGTAATTCTAAGTCCTGGGTTCAAAGCCTGTTTTGGGTTACATAGCAAAACCTTGTCTCAAAATTAAAAAAAATTTTTTTGAACATTTCATATAAATATATAATGATTTTTTGGTCATTTCCACCTCCCATTTTTTTTTTTCTCCACAGCCTTCTCTTTCCTGCTGAAACTCTTCCTTTTTCCTAACAAGCAACCCTCCTACCTTCATGTCTAAATTTTTTCATTTGACTCCCTGAATGTAATTATGGTGAGAGCATGAATATGGGGGTGGGATTATTTACTAGAACACGGACAACTTCATCAGCGGTTACAGCCACTCAAGACAGTGGTTCTCAACTTGTGGCTCATGGACCTCTTAGGCTTGGATATCAAATATTTACATTATAATTCATAACAGTAGCAAAATTACAGTTAAGAAGTAGAAATGAAATAATTTTATGTTGGGGGGGTCACTAAAACATGAGGAACTGTTGGCAGCATTAGGAAGTTTGATAACTCATCTTCTTCCTGCAACCATTAACTTGGGCCTCATAAACCCCTCCTTCATGCATGATGAAATGGTAATGGGTCCTCCTGCCCCCACCCCCTTTTTTTTGGATTTTTTCCAGACAGGGTTTCTCTGTGTGGCTCTGGCTATCCTAAAACTCCCTCTGTAGACCAGGCTGGCTTTGAACTCAGAGATCCACCTGTCTCTGCCTCCTGAGCGCTGGGATTAAAGGCGTGCGCCACCTCTGTCTGGCCCAATGGGCCCAGTCGTAAGCAGGTCTTGTGCAGCACTCACACTTGTGGTGAGTTCATGGGTATAGTGGCCTCATCATGTCACCAGGCACTCTTCCAGCGCTCTTCCCATTCTCTGACTTGTGTGGTCTTTCCACCCACCCTTTCCATGTTATTCTCAGAGCTTTGCAGGGGTGAATACGGATGTCCTGTTTAGAGAAGAGTACTCCACA
Organism: Peromyscus attwateri; assembly: GCA_902168425.1. NCBI lineage: Eukaryota > Metazoa > Chordata > Mammalia > Rodentia > Cricetidae > Peromyscus > Peromyscus attwateri. Next base: position 31,425 of record CABHPP010144933.1, read on the forward strand.
CTCGTTTCTTCTTAGCACTCGTTGACCAGTTGTGAATCTGCTATAACTTCTGGTCACTGCAAAGGGGAGCTTCTCTGATACAGGCAGAGAGCAGCAGTAATCTATGTGTGTAAGTGTAAGTATTTAGAAGACAGCTTGACACCATGTCCAGTTAGCAAGACAACAGTCTCAGGCTTACCTTCGAGGGCCCCTGACCTTTCCAGCTCCTGGCTCTTGACTAGGTTTACAGGATTCCTGCCTTCAGGGTGGGCCACATCCGATCAAAAAGTGGTTGGTTGCATCTATAACTCCTCCCACTATTGTACCAGTGGACAGATGCCAGGGAGCTTGAACTGGGATCCAGAGCTGATCAGGACCGTTAACGACTTCTCTCCCAGCAGCTTGCGCAGCACCCTCCAGCAGTATAAAAGCCGCCCAGAAGGGAGGACATTGCCAGCTCAGTTCCAGTTTGATTTCTGTATGTTCTGCAACCCACGTGTGTAATGTCTCCAGCGATGGGGCTTCCTCATCTAGTTATGGAGGGCAAACAAGAACAACGACAATAATCTCTGTTGTTTTGGGGGACTCTGGGTCCTTCTTTACCAACACCTTGTGTGGAGGAAAAATGTTTTGACTGCTGTTCTCATTAGGGTTACTATTGCACAGCAGACCCCTTATCAACTTGACATACAAACACATCTTTGTTAACTCACAACCTTACGAATTCGAACACTTTAAGAGTTGCCTCTTTAAAAATATCTAGTCTCTTTTAAACTCCAAAATCTCTGTGGAACTCCAAAATCTCGTTTTTTAAAAAGTTTAAAGCCTCTCAACTGTGAGCTGTTATAAAACAGAAAATAGTTAACCTGCAATGGACACAGATGGCATCCGTTCCCCCCCCCACCAGACTTTTGGGTCTGCGGGGACCACAATCAACCTGCCTCTGGCACCAGGTAATCCGGTACCATCATACCAAGTGTTGCCTGAGGTCTAGGCCTGGGCATTGGAGAGAGGAAGGGTAATAACTCCGTGTCATCCCTTATGGTTGGGATGGGCAATATTCAACCCAGCACCACTTGCTATCCAACCAAGAGCCCTAGCACTGGGCAGTTGGGCACCACTGTGGTGAGAGAACACAAGGTGGGGAGGGGAAAAGAGAGGTAGAATGGTTTGTGGGCTTGGGAGAGAGGCAGATCCAGAGAGGTGAGGGTGGTGAGGAATGGGCTGATGTGAACAGCCAGCTGGCCACCCCAGTCCAGGGAGATACCTGGGCTTAGCCTATGATGAAGGGCCAGGTCTGGCTCGGGGGCCCTTGAGCAGCTGAGAGGGTCTGTGTTGATGTCTGTGGCTCCTGTCATCCCTGGGGGCTGCCCAGGGGCCTGTGGTGGGGCCACGTTGGTGTTGGAGGGCTGTATTGCCTCAGGGGCTGTACCAATCTGGGTGGCCTGCATGGCCACTGGGGGCCCTGGTGACAACCTAGGCTGCTGCTGAGGACGATGTCTGGTTCCGTGGTCCTGCTGTAACCAGGGTCTGTGTTGATGTCCCTGGCCCATGTTGCCGCCAGGACCTACATGGATGCCCAGGGTCTGGGCTGCAATCTGTTATCATGATGATATCTGAGGGCTGTGCCATTGCCAGTGCCGGGCTGATTTGGGTGGGCAGTGCTGTTAAGTGGGGTTATGGTATTGTCTGGACCAGAGCTGCAGCCGAGGGCCATGTCTGGGTCCATGACCCTGCTGCATCCAGGGTCTATGTTGATGTCTGTGGCTCCTGAGGCCATAGAAGACTGTGCTGATGTCAGGGGTCAGGCTGCCACCTGGCGCCATGTTGGTATCTGAGGGCCATGCTGCTGTGGGGGGAGGCATACTCATCCTGATGGTCTGTGCTGACACTTGGGATCATGGTGACATCTGGACCTGAGTTGCTGCCTAAAACCATGACTGGGTCTGTGGTCCTACCACAGCCAGGGTCTGTATTGATTTTCATAGTCCATGTTGCCACTAAGGGCTACATAGATGGCTGGGGTCTGGGTCCCACCTTGTGGCTATGAGGACATCCAAGGGCCATGATGCCACCAGGGACATCCTGATCTGAGTGGCCTACATGGTCACCTGGGGCCATGGTGTCATCTGGGCCAGGGCTGCTGCAGAGGGCCATGTCTGGGTCCATGGCCCTACAGCAGCCAGGGTCTGAGTTGATGTCCAGGGCTCCTGTTGTCACCAAGGGCCATGTGGAGGAGCAGGGTCTGATCGGCCACCTTGGACCATGTTGGTATTCAAGAACCATGTCACATCCAGGGCCATGCTGGTCTGGGTGCTGCCACCTGGAGCCATGGAGACTTCTGGGCATGGACCACTACCTAGGGCCATGCCTAAGTTCATGGCACTATGGAGGTTGGGGCCTGGGGTGGTGTCCAGGGCTCCAGTTGCCACTGAAGGCTCTGCGGATGCCCAGGGTCTGGCCAGCCACCTGGGACCATATTGATGCTTGGGGGACATGCTGCTGCCCAAGGTCTGGCCAACTTTCTGGAAACATGTTGATGCTCAGGGGCCATGCTGCTGCTGGGACAGTGCTGATTTGAGGGGCCTGTGCAGCCACAGGGCCATGTGGTATCTGGGCCCAATCTGCTGCTGAGGGCCATGTCTGGGTCCATGGTCCTGCTGTAGCTGGGGTCTGTGGTGATGTCCATGGCCAGTATGGGGACAGCCCTCCTCCCCTTCACTGGCCCTGGGATGGTTGGTCCTGCCCCTTTCTGGATATTGTAACAGGTGAGCTGGCCCTACCCCTCAGGGGAGAGCCCCCCTCCTGCACTCAGGAAAGATGACCTCACCTCTCACCATAGGCATGCACCTCACCTAGGAAGCACACTAGAGCTGACCCTGTGGTCAGGGACATAGGTGAGTCATCCTGGAGGGCATGAGAGCAGGAGAATTGACCCCATCCAACCTCATCTGCCATGTGGTAGAATGAGTAAAAGAAAGATACCCTCCCCCTCTTACCCATTACCACCTGCAGCAGGTGAGAGAGCTGGCCCTGGGGTCACAAGAGTAGGAGAGCTAGCCCTGACCCTCACCGGCTGCAACACATGAGAAAGCAGCCTCTGCTTTCTATCTGGGCAGCACACTAGAACTGACCCTGTTGTTGGGGGTGAAGGTGAGCCGACCCTGAGGGCATGAGAGCAGGAGAACTGACTCCCACCTCCCATTCCCCCTACAGCAATCAGGAAAGAGGGCCTTGCACCTTGACTGGGCAAAACAGTAGAGCTGGCCCTGGCAAGGTGAGCAAGGGGGACCCAGATATGAGGACCCGAGAGCTGGAGAACTGGCCCTGCTCTTTGCTGTAGGCTGCATTGGGTAAGCTAGCCCAGGCAGTGCTGGAGAGCTCATCTGATAGTGATGATGAGCAAAACCAGGCCCAGAACCAGGGCTATGAGTTGACCTACCCCAACATCCACTGAATCTATGAACTGTTGGAGCACGTGAAAGGAACGAACCTACAGATCCAAAACAGCAGGACCTCCACGACACAGGACAACAACAGGATATCCAAGAGGAACCAGAGGCCTCGAACCAGACCAATGACTCATGCAATGAACACTTACAGGTAAAGATGAATGGACTAAAGGGTAAACTGTGTGACTCAATGGGGCACACTAGAGCTTCCATGACAAGGTGATTCTTTTTTAAATTTTTGTTTTGGTTCTTTGTTTTGTTTGGTTTTTGGTTTTTCTTTTAAATTTGGTTTTGTGTTGTGGGGAGGTTGTATGGGAAGAGAGTGGATAAGAGGGGACAGGGAGATAAGTGGGATTGGAATGCATGATGTGAGATCCACAAAGAATTAATAAAAGTAAAAAAAAAAGAAAAACAGAAAATAAATTAAGTACTTTCTTACTTCAAGTGGGAAGGACCAAGGCACAGTCACCATCTGAATAAAGCAAAACCAAACTCTAACAGTGTAAATCACTCAGTGTTCAATATCCATCCACTCACAATCTTCCAGGCTTCTCCAAAGGGCCTGGTCACTTCTCAGGATCTACCCTGGCAGTGTACACAGTTGGTCTTTAAGACTCAGGCTGGCTCCAATCTATGGCTGCTGCTGTCCTTGTGGTCATCCCATGGCACTGGAATCTCCAACATACTGTGTCTCTGCTCCAACTGGGCTGCACTTTCACCAGTAGCCTCTCCTGGGTCTCTCTATGGTGCCAATAAGCCTCAACTTCCCTGTATGACTCCTTCAGTCATGGCACTTCAGCTACTACTGAGCCTGCATCTTTACCAATGGCCTTTACCGGCCTCTCAAGTGCCAAACTTCAGTTGATTCCCATGACCCCTTCATAGCTTCAAACCCAGCAGTACCTGGGTGACTCTTATACTACCAAGTCCAGCTGCCAGTGCAAGGTACAACCTTGGCCGCTTCTAGAACACAGCTTCTGTGTATTGACTCTGAGGAAACACTTCCCAGAAGTTTTCACCTCAATGATGGCCTCTTCTTAGTCACCCCTAATGTCTCAGCTTCAGCTGACCAGCATTGATTGTCCCAGCAAAGCAAAGGTTTACATTAGTAGTTCTGGTCTCTTGTTAATTACTGCCAATTCTTCAGCTGCTGCTGACCAGAACCACAGATTCTTAACTCAAAATATGCAATGGCCCCTGTAGAGTCTTTATATGTCTATTAAAACTTCCCTCTGGAACTTCACAAGCCAGGGTCCATTGTCTGTGTTTTTCTCAACATTTAGCTCCCAAGCTCTCATAAAACAACTCACCAAACTTTGAATACTCAATTGATTTGCTAGCCCAAAGTTCCAAAGTCCTTCCACAATCCTCCCCAGAATAACATGTCAGGTCGGTTACAGCAATACCTCACTACCTTGGTACCAATTTCTGTCCTAGTTAGGGTTACCATTGCTGTGATGAAATGCCATGACCAAAGTAACTTGGCGAGGAAAGGATTTATTTGCCTTACACTTCCACATCACTGTTCACCATCCAAGGAATTCAGGGCAGGAACTCAAGCAGGGCAGGAATCTGGAAGCAGTAGCAGATGCAGAGGCCATGGGGGGGATGCTGCTTATGGGATTGTTCCTCATGGCTTGCTTACCCTGCTTTCTAATAGAATCCAGATCCACCAGCCCAGGGATGGCATTACCCACAGTGGGCTGGGCCCTCTTCCATCAATCACTAATTAAGAAAATGCTGTACAGGGCTTGTTTGTAGCCTTATCATATGGATGCATTTTCTCAGTCGAGGTTTCCTCCTCTCAGATGACTATGGCTTGTGTCAAGTTGATGTAAAACTAGCTAGGATAACTATTAAAATTTGTCACATGTCTATCTGCTCCAATGATAACTTTGGAAATGGCCTTATTGAGACCAAATTTGGTGTGTGATTTAGTTTGTTAGCTTAGAGCACAATTGTGATGATAACATTTAAATGACTGCTATTAGCATTTGAAAATGTAAATCTATTAGTTCATTAATAATTTTGAGTTATATGACAATCCATAGTGAGTCCTACAATTTGTAGAATTATTGACAAAACAAGAATATGTGAAAATCACTACAGACTATATAATCGGTACCATGTCAATTTTCATTTTAAACAAAGAACACATATTAAATAAACTATATATAGTTAATTTAAGAGAAGATTTTAAAATTTATTATTTTTTCTTTTTCTGATTGAAATATGGCTTAACTTCAAATTTCTGGAGTAGCAATAGTATTTATATCCCTGGGGCTCCCTACCCTCCCAAATGGTCTAAGGATCCAGGGACCTTAATGAATTCAAAGAGACCAACTATCTTTCCAAAGATCTCACAGAAAAAGAAGAAGGATGAAAATTCATTTTATTTTTACTTTTTGTGCTAGAAATTGGACTCATAGCTTCAAATACACTGCACACAGGCTCTCCCAGCAAACCCCAGCATTGGAAAACTTTACTGGCCTGCTGGTGGGTCCCATAACGTTTGCTGTCCACAGGTTGCTGGTCATTCCTGGATCTCCGCTGCTTGTTGTGATCTTTCTCACCCCTGGTCAAGCACCCATTGCAGCAATGTGCTCCACACTCAGAGCACAGGTCTTTAAGTCACACATACCAGGACAGGTTTTCAAGTCCGACAATCCTGAACCCTACTATGTGACCTACTAGCTGTGAGACCTTGGAAAAGTGACTTTGGTTCAAGTCAATGTTCAGTCCTATAAATAGTATACCCAGCACTAAACTATATGTCTTCCTTAAAGACTAGTTATATGTATTAAATGAGAAATACATGTTAAACACTCATGAAAAGACATGGCAGAAGGCAGTATTTATAACAATGAAACAATGACGTGAGAGCAGAGGCTTGAACCTATATGCTCATGGAGAGATTTAATTATGTGTATGTGGGAAGCCATTTAGAAAAAATTAAGGGCAAGAGGAATGAATGATATTGTACATGTAGTGTGATTTGCGTCTTGTGGAGTGTCCATTAGCCTGGATCTTGAGGAATTAAACCCTTACTAGCCAGGTAAACAGATAGTAAGAGAAGATATGCTTTGTGGAGTTAGGTCACTGGGGATTGGAGGTTAACTCAATCCCTTGGTTTTTGCCCTTTTTCCTTTCTTCCCCTTTTTTAAATAGAAAAGGTCTCATATAGTCCAGACTGCCTCAAATTCACCATGTAGTCTAAGACCTTCTGATCTTCCTGTCTCTACCTTCACGTACTGGAAGAATTATAGGTGTACACCACCATGCTTAGTTTTGTGCAGCACTGAGGGTGGGATGCAAGGCTTCATGAATGCTAGGGAAGAACGTTGTCAACTGAGCTACCGCCCCAGCTCCTGTCTTTATTAAAGTATGAATAAAAAGATTTGAAGAGAATTCATCAGCATTGCAATGACGGTTATTGACTAGTAGTTTGTGTCTCAAATTTTCCTTCCCCTTCTTCCTCCTCTTCTTCCTCTTTTTTGACAGGTCTTGCTGTCCGGCCCAGGCTCACCTGAACTCTCAGTTCTTACACTTTAGTGTCCAAGTGTGTGCTATCACATCTGATGTTTACAATGTATTTTTCTGTATTCAAGCATTTAAAGCAAAAAGTGATATGTGCATTCGTTTCCACTGAATTCTAGGAAGTCTTTAATTTCTTTTGTTATTTCTTCCTTGACCCAGTGATAATTCAGTTGAGGGTTGCTCAGTTCCCGTGAGTTGTAGGCTTTCTATAGTTTGTGTTGTTGAACTCCAACTTTAATCCATGGTGATCTGATAAAATATAGGGGGTTATTTCAATTTTCTTGTATCTGTTGAGACTTGCTTTGTGACCAAGTATGTGATCAGTTTTGGAGAAGGTTCCATGAGATGCCAAGAAGAAGGTATATTCTTTGGTGTTTGGGTGAAATGTTCTGTAGACATGTTAGCTCCATTATTTCTTTGTTTAGTTTATGTCTGGATGACCTGTCCATTGGTGAGAGTGGGGTGTTGAAGTCTCCCACAATTAATGTATGGGATTTGATAATGAGATTTTAGCTTTAGTAATGTTTCTTTTACAAATGTGGATGCCCCAGTATTTGGAGCATAGATGTTCAGAATTAAGATATTATCTTGATGGGCTTGTCCTTTGATAAATATAAAATGACCTTCTCCATCTCTTTTGATTAATTTTGGTTTGAAGTCTATTTTGTTAGATATTAGAATAGCTACACCAACTTGCTTCTTTTTTTTTTTTTCTGGAGCTGAGGACTGAACCCAGGGCCTTGTGCTTGCTAGGCAAGTGCTCTACCACTGAGCTAAATCCCCAACCCCTAGAAAAAAACGATATCTTTTTTTTTTTTCCCGAGACAGGGTTTGTCTGTGTAGCTTTGCGCCTTTCCTGGAACTCACTCTGTAGTCCAGGCTGGCCTTGAACTCACAGAGATCCACCTGCCTCTGCCTCCCGAGTGCTGGGATTAAAGGTGTGAGCCACTACCGCCCGGCCAATTTTAGGAATTTTTTGTTTTTGTATTTGTTTTTGTTTTTCGAGACAGGGTTTCTCTGTGTAGCTTTGGTGCTTGTCCTGGATCTCACTCTGTAGACCAGGTTGGCCTTGAACTCACAGAGATCCGCCTGGCTCTGCCTCCCGAGTGCTGGGATTAAAGGCGTGCGCCACCACCGCCCAGCCCAACTTGCTTCTTAGAATTGTTTGATTGGAAAATCTTTTTCCAACCCTTTACCCTGAGGTAATGTCTGTCTTTGATGTTGAGGTGTGTTTCTTGTATGCAGTAGAAGGATGGATCCTGTTTTTTTATCCATTCTGTTAGCCTGTGTCTTTTTATTGGAGAGAGTCCATTGATATTAAGAGATATTAATGACCAGTGATTGTTAATTCCTGCTATTTTGTTGTTGCTCTCTGGTTTGGGATTATCTATTGCCTGTGTTTTCCTGGATGTAGCTAACTTCTTTGGGTTGAAGTTTTCCTTCTAGTACTTTCTGTAGAGTTGGGTTTGACTTTGTCATGAAATATCTTGTTTTCTCCATCTATGGTGATTGAAAGTTTTGCTGGATATAGAATTCTGGGCTGGAATCCATGGTCTCTTAGAATCTGCAAGAGGTCTGTCCAGGTTTTCTAGCTTTTAGAGTCTCCATTGAGAAGTCAGGTGTAATTCTGATAGAACAGTCTTTATAACAGATGCTCAATCATACCACAAAGACACTTGCTCAACTATGCTCATAGAAGCTTTATTTATAATAGCAGAACCTAGAAACAACTTAGATGTCCCTCAGCTGAAGAATGGATAAAGACAATGTGGTGCATTTACACAATGGAGTATTACTTAGTTGTTAAAAACAATGACATCAGGAAATTTGAAGGCAAATGGATAGAACTAGAAAATATCCTGAGTGAGGTAACCCAGACCCAGAAAGACAAATATGGTATCTATTCATTCATAAATGGATATTAACTGTAAAGTAAAGG
>CABHPP010144934.1:0-29757 GCA_902168425.1 Peromyscus attwateri
AGTTTTTGTGAATCAGGAAAAATGTGTTTCTTGATTTTTTTCTTAATGGAGACACATCCTCATCCCATTAACACTTGTCAAATTTACCCAAAGTAATGGAAAATTACACTTGGAAATGAATTATAACATCTGCTGTTCTCTTGTGTCAGAGATGTCTGTGGCTCATCTTTCCTGGTTTCCTTCATTTCTGATGCTGCCTCATTTCCTATAATTTAACAGCCTCTTCCCTTGAGTATCCAAACTCCAGCCTTGGCTCATGTGTCTGCTGGACCACCCATCATACTGCCAATACCTCTAAAGCTTGCAAGCTTTGCCAAAGTGTTTTAATGGTTGATTTATTAAGGGAAAATACAAATCACAAGTGAGTATAGCCACAAAAGTAACATAGGACCATTAGTTCCATGAACATTTATTCTTTGTCTACCATTGTACCATGCTGGGGAAACATAGATGAAACCAACATCGACTCTTTGAAGAAACAGGCAGGAAAACACATGTCAAGACTCACTGGGAAAGACATGTCTGGTGCTATTGGTATCTCCACCATTTTCACAGCAGCTTTCCAAGGTGCTATCATTCCTTTTCTATGTGTGAAAAAATCTAAGGCTCATAGTGATTCTCCAGGTAGGAATGTGGACATTTTGCCTAGTATTCATCATGCCTCAGTGAGAGGCTGGAGTTCAAACTCTGATCTATATGACTTCACACTTTCATCTTTCCACTTCACCCTGCTGCTGTGTCCTTGACTGATATGGTCCGATGCCATGGCCTCTCACCTGTGGGACACTCAACATTATCATGCACTCAGTCCAAACTACACTCAAAATCCAACCTTTATTTCAAAACCTTGTCATAACATAGAAGATACCTCACTAATTGGCATTATATTGATTATCTGTAGAAATTGTGATATTTTAGCTACATTGGTGTATTCAAGATTTATGTGAACATTGTTACTAAGTGGAACTTAGATTGAAAGGATAAACGCAGAAACTTCATTTGTTTGCAACGCAGAATTTACTAGTCAGCTTTCTGTCACTGTGACAAACCTGCTTAAAAGAAATAACTGTAGGTTGTAGGGTTTATAGCTGGGTGTCCTCATCAGCACCTCCCAAGGCTCAGGAATTTATGAGGAAGAGGAGGCAGAAAGATTGTAAGAGCCAGAGGTGGTGAACGACTCCAAGAAAACAGTGTTTTCCAGACACAATAAAACTGACACACATATGAACTTACAGAGCTTGTGACAGCATGCACAAGTCCCACACACATCCAAGCCAGACAAGATTCCAGCTCTGAGACAGGGAAATGATACAAAGTCTTATTCCTAACCAAGAAGCCATTTGTAATTGATACCTGCTGGGTAAGGAAACCAGTTTTTTCAAACAGCGTTTTACTGAGTATATCAACCACACTCCAGGCCAGGCCCCATGCCTATTAAATAGTTGGCCAAAGACTCTAGATAATTTTTTGGGGGTGCACTTTTGTTTTGGTATTTTATTATTATTATTATTATTATTATTATTATTATTATTATTTTGGTGTTACTCATTTTCTTTTTAGTTTGTCTATTTTGATTTTTTTTTTGAGAGAGTGGAAGAATATGAAGTTGAGTGGGTAGGGAGAATCTTGGAGGAATAGGGATATAGGAAATAATATGACCAAATTATATTTTGTAAAAACAATTCTTTAAAAAAAATAAAATGAGTGACTTTAAAGGAGCGAAAGACTTATTTATTTTTGCTCATTGTTTTAGCAGGAAGAAGGGGAGAGGAGGTCTCAAAAACACGGCTGCACTCCTTGGCCTACTTCCTGGGCATCACTTCCTGATTACCCATTTAGTTATGAACTAATCAATGGATTCATCCAGCGATGAGGTGAGTAGCTAGACCTTCACGATTTAATCACCTTCTAAGACTCCACCACTGAGCACTGTCACATCAAAGACCAAGCTTTCAATACGTGAGCCCTTGGGAGCTATTTAATACCCAAACTGTTATACAGAGGCATTAAAAAGTCATACATATAAATTTACCTCTTCCAGAGAGGCTTAATCTGGGCTCCTATTGTACATGGCCAGTGAAAAACATCATTTCTGACCAAATTTTAAGCCTTAGTTACAAAACTATAACGCCAATTACTTTACATCTTCGACCTCGTCTGTGAAAAGGCTCCAACTTGTAGGTGTATGAATAGACATTTTTCTATTAAGGCATAGACAACACACTGGGGAATATTATGAATGTATTTACTTATTATTTTTTTTTTTACAAGTGGCTTCATTGTCCTTCACAAAGATTGAGCTGAGTTGAAGCAGCAAAGATCTGAAATCAGGAGACTTTTCGTTATTTCTAAGCAGAGCTTCTGCTCAGCATTCTAACATCTTGCATTTCCTTATCTATGGATAAAGAGAGCTGGGGTTGACCTACATTTTATTTTATAATGTTTCTTGGACTTGTTTAGAATAGTTATCTTCATCTTTTTTTATTTGTTATCCTTAGTACCAGATGTCAGTAGGATCCAGAGTCATTTTGAAACTTGACTAAGGGTAAAGGATGAGTGTAGAGATCACATCAAATCTATAAGGACACTGTGTCTGGCTTAGAGCCCCTAGGACAATATGTTAGAGTCAGAAGCAAAGGCTGTATTTGAGGGATTGCGATTCTTATCCCTGGAAAGTACCAAGTTGCATTTGAAAGGATATAGATTTTTTTTTTTTGGCTGATTTCAGAGGCACTGAGCTAGGAATGAACTATTATGGGATAAAAGCACAATTCTTTATCAGAATGTGTGCTTTAGAGCCGACCTTGGGACTTTGCATAGCACCTCGCTAGTGTCTGCAGTCACTCAGCACTTCCACTATCAGTAAAGTGAATTAGGATTTGGAAAGCTCCAGTGCCTCCTTGTCTGCTTTCATTCTGTGACTTCATCAGACTTTGCTGTCAACAAGGGAGCAATGGTGGCTAGTGCACATGCATTTTAAAAAGCCTGCTACATAACAGACAGGGCACATTGAGCAAAATGGAGTGAAACTATGTCATCTGATCATATTTGAGGTAGTATGACAATATTTTATTTTAATACAAAGATATCCTAAATAGAAGATATTATTGAATATATTTTATAGATATAGAGACTAGAGTTCAAAGGGATGATTTCATTTTGACATATAATGTCACTAAAGGTGTTTTCAGGATTTAAGTCTACATTTATTTCATTACAAATCTGATGCTCTTGAACAATAGTCTTTACTGTTTCTCTTTAAGGGAAATTCTAGTCATAGTGGTAAACTTACTGGTCATCATTAGAGAAAGTTGTGGTTAAGAGATCATAGACTCTATGAAGCTGTTGGGAGAGACAGTCAAGCTAGACTATGGAATAAGATATAGCATCTTGGAGAAGGCAACTGTGCTGTGTGAATAACTGTTAGTCAATGGCTATGGAAGGATGTGTGCTTTAGAGCCGACCTTGGGACTTTGCATAGCACCTCGCTAGTGTCTGCAGTCACTCAGCACTTCCACTTTATCAGATTTCAGGCACTGAAAAGGACATTAGCAAATGCTGGAAACAAAACTCTATTTTTGTGAAGTTGGAACCCAGACTAGAAATTGGAAAGTCATCAAGATTTAGGGTATGGAGGTATGTAGGGACCTTATATGGCATCACTTCATAGTATCCTTCAAGGCTGGGCATTTTCTCAAAGATCAACAGGAAGACTTTGAGGATATAATGGATGAGTAACACGGTCAAATTTGAATTTTAGAAGTGCAATTATACTTGAAGTTAGCAATACTGGAAGCAAAGAAATTAGACTTCTCTGTTAAAAAGATAATACACATTATCCCCCAGATAACACACATTAAGAGGGTAAAGAGGACAAGGGTGTTTGAGGCATATTTGGAAACAGAATTTACTGAGTCCATTGATTGACTTGAAAGTAAGGAAAAGATGAATAAAGAAAAAAGTCAATGGCCACTTTTGGCAATCATTCCAAACATGCTGGCTCACCTGTGTAGAACAAACACGCAGCAGGTTTAGACTCGCATAGTTAAATGAGCTCAGTGGAGAGGCCCAGGGAATGTCTATCAGCAAAAAGGTTGGGTCATTAGAGAGGATGGATTCCTTTAGGGCCAGCACAAAGGGGATGAGCAGAGGAAGTCCCAGCACTTAAAGGTTGTGTAGAAGGCGAGGCATCTGACAGAGAAGTCAAAGCCAGGAAGCAGGGAGGTAATTCTAAATAAACTATACGTCAGTAAAACACAGGGAGGTGAGAACTTTATATTCTCCAGGGAGGTGAAGAAACTGTTGATGTTCCTTTTCTCCTTTTGCTCCTCTGGCTTCTCCCTGGGTTTGGGCTCAGAGATAACTAGAAACAAGAGAAGGAAGGGTTTACACACCACTCCAACAGTCACGAAGAGGTGGCATGGTGGAAGAGTTGCGTTTATTGTTATTCCTTGAAGTAATTTACTGAATAGATTTTAAACAACTATTCTCCCCTTACTCTTTGGCTTGCCCTTCTGGAGTTCCAGTTACCTGCAATGATCTGCAGTCCTAAGTCATGAAATGAATCAGTTTTTAAAGACATTTATTGTACTATATTGGTGAAATTGTCTTAATATTTAATGTCTTTGAGACAAGGTCTTATATTGCCCAGTCTGGACTAGAATTTGCTATGTAGTTGAGGGTGACCTTGAACTCCTAATCATCCTGCCTCCATTTCCCAAGTCCGGAAATTACAGGTGTGTGCTGTCATGCTTGCTTTGGTTTTCTGTTATTGTTTCCAATTTATTACTATGTATAGTTTAAAAGTTAGAATTTCTCTTAGGCGTGTTTTCACAGAGAACAGACAGCATATGGAAGGTCTGGACTGCAGTTTGACTATCCCTGGAAGGTACAGGGTTATTTCTCTGTTCGTGTACTTTACCCAAAGAAATCACAAATGTCTCCCATTGGAGACTGTCTTCAAGAAAGCCAATTTAACAGATTCAAATAATGTTACAGGGGATAAAGGAACGCTTATATACTGTTTATGGGAATGCAGATTAGTATAGCCACTTGGAAATCGTATGGGTGTTCCTTAAAGATCTGAAAAAAGAAAATAATCCACTTATTTCTCTCCTGGGAATCAAGATCAGTACACACCAGAGATACCTGTATCTCCATGATTGTTTTGGCATCATTTGCAATAGTCAAATTGTGGATCTACCTGGGTCGACAGATGAGTGGGTAAATAAAATGTGGCATATACAGGTAATGGGGTAATAGAGGATACAGAGAGTGAATGTGACCCAAGTATGCCATATGTGTGTGAAGTATCACAGCGAAACATACCATTTTTATGCAGTTAATATGTACTAAAGAACTCTACCTCCTTCTACCTTAATAACTCACTCTCAACAATACATTCAGCAAATATTGAATGAGCTACAATTTCAGAATATGATGCTATACACATCCAATGTATGTGGATTTGTTGATTACTTTTAAATCCTTGTATACTGACTGGTTTTGTCAACTTGACACAAGCTATAGTCATCAGAGAAGAAGGAGCCCCAGTTGAGGAAATGCCTCCATGAGATCCAGCTGTAAGGCATTTTCTCAATTAGTGATCAATGTGGGAGGACCCAGGCCATGGTGAGTTGTGCTATTCCTGAACTTGTAGTCCTGGGTTCCATAAGAAAGCAGGCTGAGCAAGCCAGGGAAAGCAAGCTAGTAAGCATGGCTTGCTTATGGCCTCAGCATCAGCTCCTGCTTCTAGAATCCTGCCTTGTTTGAGTTCCTGTCCTGAGTCCCTTCAGTGACGAACAGCAATGCTGAAGTGTAAGCCAAATAAACCCTTTCCTCCCTAACTTGCTTTTCATCATGGTGTTTTGTTGCTTCAATAGAAACCCTAACTAAGACACTGATGTATTTGAATTTGTTGATTGCTTTTAAATCCTTGAAAGTCAGAATTATTTTTCTTGCCTTCTGCTTTCTGGCCTTGAACAATTTGTATGAAGTATGAATTTTCATTGGTTGAGCTTAAAATCGGATGGGTCTGTGTTTGGGCACAGCCCCGTGCTTTCTAGGTGGTCTTGGTAATTTACTAAATTTCTTTTGGTTCTAGTTTTCTTATAATTGAAGTGGAAATGAGGAAACCCACTATATAAGAGCTATATAACATCAAGGGGGGCATTGTGCACAGAACATGGAGAAGAGTTCTTTGTATAAAATCATTTTACACTAAGTGCTAACTGCCATTATTTCTATTGTGTTCTCTAAAGCTAACATTTCCTGGCATTGAACCATGCTTGGCCATGGCTTTTGAGACATTGCTCCCACATACTGCACTCCTCCATTTTGGGGGTTCACAATCTTTCACTTTTGACCTTTCCTAATATTAATCATCTACAAAGGTCACTTGAACAATCCAACCTTTCTTCTTTTGTTTTCTTTCTTCTTTTGTTGCTAATGCTGATTTGAACAAACTTTGAATGCATTTCCTTCCATCTCATGACTACATCTTCTCATGATTCTTTATAGTTGCATTTTCATTTTTTCACTATGTGTTTTGTTTGTAAACTTGGAATTTAAATCAGCCTCATGAAATGTAGGCTTTCAAAGTTGATCATCAGTGATTTAGTACATGTTTCCAGGAAAAACCATGGCCTTTTGGAAGCTTCCTCCTCTTGGGTTGTTCATATGATCTTGTTGAAACTCGTTCTTTGGAAAACCTGGTGTCTTTTCTGAAACACCACAGCATCTTCAATCTCATCAGCACTAGTACCTCTTTCTCTTCCCCCATCCTGGGCATTGGGACTTCTCAAGAGTTGGTCTTTAGTTTGCCTTCTCCCTTCTGTGGTACATAATTTCTTAGCAGAGTTCTTCTACTTAATGTTTTCACTGTGACCTTACCCATGAAAGGTATCAATCAACATCTACCCTGTGGGGATTTAACGTGTACCCCGCTTAGTTGTTTTCCACTGTGGATGCTCTGGAATCCTGCGATTCTGCTACCCCCTAGCTGCACTAGTATGTGGGCTCAACTCTCACCTCTGTCTTGAGCTTTATTCTCTTCCTGCCAACAATAATCTCCCCTTTCCATTTTTTTGAAGTGTCCAAATTAGCAACTTCCTTAAAGTGTATGAAAATACTGTTCTTCTGTAGGAGGTACTTTGAAGACAGTATCTAGATTTATATTTTTTGTATGAAACTGAAATAGGTCATAATTGAAGACAGTGTTCACTTCCCAAAACTGTCAGGGTTGTAGAAGAAAAATGAAGGGTAAACATCAGAGTAGAAATTGTGAGTTTTAAACAGGAGAGTGGTGTAATACTTACTGGGGAATTTATGTTGTCAGGTTAAGTTTATTTAATAATATTAATAAGACAATTAGAATTTGAGATTTAAATGCATTAAGTATTAAGAGTCATATAAAGCAGAATAAGTAAATATTTTTTCTTCTCTTGTGTTAATTATTTAGTACTTGAACTTAATCTTATTTAATATATTTCTTCATAACTTTGGTTAAGACATGAATGGGAAATAGTTTAGTAGAACTATTAAATGGGATGTTTGGCAAATATTTTATGACTTACAGTTTGAAGAATGTTATTCACAGTATAATTATTCTCATTAAAATCTATGACAATCATATTTGTGCAATTAATTAGAAAATAATCCTTGGTTGTTGAATTCTGTGCTGAAGAAATATTTGGTTTTGTGTGGTATTGACCAAAGTTTCCTTAAACTTTCATATTGTTTTTTTTTTTTAAAAATTTAAAACCTTTAAACTAATTCCCAAATCAATGTTAGATTCAATAAAAACAAACAATTGTCCTGATACTGATCTACATAAAGGAAACAGTTTTTTCTTTCTTTGATTTCTTTTTGTTTTTAATTAGGAAGGACCTTCTAATATATTTGAGCAGAAGAAACCCATTTTGCATATTCCCACCTATGTGCAGCCTGGTCTCAGAAAAAGCATCGGCTGTTTTGTGACCTGTCTAGTTAGGGACTAAGATTCTATTCTTGTTGGCTGAGGTCACGGGGGGAGACTTCCAAGACCTCGTTATCCTATATGGGGCTCTATGTTAAGGTGTTGAAGGTCCAATTGAAGTTCTTGCAAGTTCCTATGCTCCTGCAGTGCTCTGAAAATGACTTTTAGCTCAGTTTCTTGATTATAAATCAAAACAGGGTTTTAATCAAAATTACAAAAAATTGTTTAATAATGAAAAAGTTGCAAGTGAAAAAAAAAAAGACTGAAAAATAAAAAAAACCTAATGGGATCTTCCAGGAATTTTTCAAGATGAGAGCTAAATGTGGCTGAGTTACAACTGAGGTAAGTCTGTGGCATCTATAGTTTGTCTTAGTCTACCTAAAAAAATTGTACCTAAGAGGGCATGTATCCACCCTAGGCACTGCCTTTGTTTGATGGACTCTCACAGTGATGTCCTTTATTTATTCCTTTATCCTATCAGATGAGGTGCATTAAATACAAATGGTGTCACTGGTGCCAGGGGTTGGACGGTCACTAACAAGGTGTGTGATGAAGATAGAGCCTACCTTTATTAAGCTACCGTCATTCACAATTTATCCTAAGAGGGGGAACATCTTTAGGAAATGCAAGATGAGGCTTTTATGATTCTGGGGGTTGTTGACCTATGGATATTGTAATATGTGGAGATATTATTTCTGGCTTCTTTAATTTAATTTTATTATTATTTCTACTTCTGGCTTCTTAAGTGCATCATCACTTCTCCCGGCAGGAAACACCAAGCAAAAAAGGAAGGCATTCAGGGTATCATGGTAGAAACAGGAAGTCTAATGCTGACTTTAAATGGCTCAAGGTTTTCTTGAGGAGGGAAGTTGGTCACTGTTGAGTTTCCAGGGCATGAATGTGAGGGCTGCTCAGTGGGCAAGGGCCCAGTGATGTGTGATGTCTGCTTAGATGGTAGCCCAGCCTCAAAGGAAAGCAAGCATGGCTCCCTTTTTAACAGTTTTCCTATTTTAATGGGTCCCAAGGGCTTGTCCCTTTCAATTAGTAGACTAATCTTTACAGAAACGGTTTTCACAGGCAGGTCTATTATTTTTCAAGTGGTATTTTCCCCAGTGTTTTATATTTTGTTTTTAAATTTTCTCTTGCTCTCTTTAAAAAAATTACATTCCGTGCATTTTTAAGAGATTCTCTCTCCCTCTTTCTCTCTCTCTGCCCCATCTCTTCCTTAATGTCAAGCCTATACTTGTTTTCTTACAAAAGTTATAAATTTAAGTGGTTTATAAAAAAGCCCCCAAATAAACAGCACCGTGGTGTCTCCTTTTATAGTTAGGTCATGAAAATGTGGAAGACCATGGCTTGGTTAGTTATAGGTTGGTTCTTTGAAACTTGGGGGTAGGAATGGGAGAAGAAAAAAGGATTTGTGGTTTTGTGTACATGTGTGCGTGCGTGTGCGTGTGTGTGTGTGCGTGCGTGCGTGCGTGTGTGTGTGTGTGTGTGTGTGTGTGTGTGCGCGCGTAGGTCGGAGATTGACCTTGTGTGTCCATCATGTGCTGTCTACCTTGTAAGTTTTGGGACAGGTTTTCTTACTGGTGTGACACTCACTGATTAGGCAGCAGGGATCTGCTGTCACTGTCTCCCTAGTGTTGGGAATGCAGCACATCCCAGAATGCCCAGCTTTGTTGTGTGAGCTCCAGGAATTGAACTCAGGTCACTGAGCTTGCAAGGCAAGCAGTTGATTGACTGAGACACTTCCCCAGCACTGACATGGGATTTCTTAGGAAACAGAAAGTCCAAGTATCTCTTATGTAAGCCGTAACCTTTTAGAATGTTCCCCTGGGCACATCAATCCTTGTAGCTTTCCGTGACTCAGGATGTGTTACTGTCAGAGGGGAATTTCCTTATCTCAGCCTTTCAGTGATCTTGTAAATAGAAGGAACGGAGTAACAGAGAAGTTATGAGAAAACACTCAGTGCATTCTGGCAGCGGCATAATACTTAGGCCATCTACGTGCAAGAAGCTTGTTACCTCAGGAGCCGATTTGAAATGATTCTGTGGAAGAAACAATTTGTGTTGAACAACTAGAAATTTCTACACTTTTCCCACATATTCAACATAATTGAGGAAAAAGGATACAGACGTGTGATTCACAACTCCCCCTTTATATGCGCAGGGTGGAGGTGAAGCTGAGTAACTAATGGTAGAAGGCCCGCACATTTAGATTGGCTTAATTGCTTTCTAAAAATGTCTACTATGGATAGTCATCTAGAAATCTTCTTAAAATTTCCATTGATTTTATTACGTTGAAACAGATGTCATATTCTTTTTCTAAAAAGTGAAAAAAGGGAAGTGACTGAGAACAAATGTTCCATGGTTTGTTGATGGCGGGACTCCAAAGGCTGTATGTGGTGTGCTGCCTGAGAGAGACAGAGACAGAGACAGAGATGGGGTGAGGGAGAAGGAGAGGGAGAGAGAGACAGAGACAGAGACAGAGGTGGGGTGAGAGAGGAGAAGGAGAGAGACAGAGAGACAGATACAGAGGCAGAGATGGGGGTGAGGTAGGAGAGGGACAGAGAGACAGAGAGACAGACAGAGATGGGGGTGAGGGAGAGGGAGAAGAAGGGAGAGACAGAGATGGGGGTGAGGGAGAGGGAGAGACAGAGACAGAGATGGGGTGAGGGAGGAGAGACAGAGAGATAGAGGAGAGAGACAGAGAGACAGATACAGAGGCAGAGAAGGGAGTGGGGGTCGGGGGGTGGGGAGAGACAGGCACAGGGAGTTTTGTCTAAACTTAAAACATAAAATGTAGCCAAAATTATGTTTAAGAAAAAACGAAAGAAGAAAAGAGGCTGCAAGGGAGTACTTCTGAAAAAGGAATCATGGGACAGGATTTTGTTCCACTAGTTTAAACATTCTTCGGTTACATTTTTTAAAAAAAGTATTTATTTTGTTATTGAAAACATTTATTTATAATTAATTAATTTACTTACTTACCTATTTATTTATTTTACATCCCAGCCACAGTTTCCCCTCCCTCCTCTCCTCCTACGCCCCCTCCCCCAGCCCCACCTCTGTTCCCTCTCCCAATCCACCCCTCCTCTGTTTCCGTTCAGGTTAAGGACAGGTCTCCCACGGATATCAACAAAACACGGGCGTATCAAGTTG
Source organism: Peromyscus attwateri (assembly GCA_902168425.1). NCBI lineage: Eukaryota > Metazoa > Chordata > Mammalia > Rodentia > Cricetidae > Peromyscus > Peromyscus attwateri. Next base: position 11,138 of record CABHPP010144934.1, read on the forward strand.
CAGTAAGACTAAACTCCTCCCCATGTAATAAGGCTGGGCAAGGCAACCCAGTGTGAGGGCTAGGGTCCCAAAAGCAGGCAAAAGAGTCAGAGGTAGCCCCTGCTCCCACTGTTGGGGGTCCCCCAAGAGGACCAAGCTGCACATCTGTAACGTATGTGCAGAGGGGCTAGGTCAGTCCCATGCAGGCTCCCTGGCTGTCTGTTCGGTTTCTCTGAGTCTCTGTGAGCCGAGATAAGTTGATTCTGTGGGTTTTCTTACGCTGACTTGGACACCTCTGCCTCCTACACTCTTTTCTCTCCTCTTGTGCAGGATTCTCCCAAACTCCACCTCATGTTCATGAGTGTAATACCCAAAGAGACCAGAAGAGGGCAATGGATCCCCTCGTGCTATAGTTCAGGCTGTTGTGGGACACCAGACATGGGTGCTGGAACTGACCTCAGGTCCTTTGCAAGAGAGGAAAGCACTCTTAACCACTGAGCTATCTCCTCAACCCCCTACTGTTAGATTGTTATCCCTCCTCTGCTCAAAGGTTATACGGTTTGATCACAAACTTTTGTCCCGCTCAGCCTCTTGTTTTGGTTGGATTTAGGTGTTTTTTCTTCCGTTAATGATGAAGATTCTCATACCGTTGTTAAACAGGATTCTGAAAAATTAATGTAACCCTTATAATAATTTTAGGTCCTTGAATTAGATCAGAATAATTTTCAAAAATATTTAAGGTAGTTTAACACAATTCTCTTCAAATATTTTGACATCAAACAATGAAAAACAGGATAGCAAAGAAGTGCTGAGATAATGCCAGATTTAAGACCATTTCCTTTAGATTGGGATTTATATAACCACACTAACTTCCTTATAGGAAAATGAATTTCCCGCAGCAAATCTCCTTGCATTTAAAACTTGAATTTAGTTTTGAGATTGACTTGTAAGGACATATTATACATATTAATAGGGTACCATGTGAAACTTTGGTATATGTATTCAATGTATAGTAGGATTAGACACATCTATCTCTTTCAAGACTTCTCATTTCTCTGCAGGGAAAGCATTAAGCCTCCTCCCTTCTAGGATTTTCAGAGAACTAGTATTTGTTCTACTGGGTAAAAGCACACAAACTTCTTACTATCATCGCATGAAGGCTCCATACTCAAGGAAGAGCCTTCTGTTGCTCTCTATTCCCTGCCCTCCCAAGCCACTGGGAATCAACATTTTTAGAGACCCTATATGATTTAACTCATGCAGAACTTGTCTTTTTGCACCTTATTTCACTAAATGTAACTACCTCTACTTCCACTACGCTGATTCAAACATCCGGGTTTTATTGCTTTTATGACCAAATACCCTGTGATATTTAATATAAACAAGCTATATATATATAAATAAGCTACTGTGAGTAGTGCTGTAATAAACACGGATGTGCAGATATCACTCACACATTGGTTGCATTTTCTTCCAATGTCTGCCCAGGGCCTGGAATGAGGGATCATTTGTATTGTAACTTGAATATGAAATGTCCCCCACACTTAGTCCCCACCTGGTGGTGCTGTTGAGGATGGTTTGGGACTCTTTAGGAAGTAGACTGTGGATGCAGTGCTCATGGTCTTACTGTGATGCCTTCCCAGCTGTGATAGACTGTATACCCATCTCTGGAACTGTGACCTACAATAAACCTTTCTCCCTTAAGTCACCTTTGTCAGAGTATTTTATGATAGCAATGGAAAAGCAACAGAAATTTGGTAATTTTATCTTGAATTGACAAAAGTCTGTATTGTGTTTCATACCAACTGTCCTAACTTACATTACTAGCAGTGCAGTGCACAAGCTCCCTTTTCTCCACATTCTTGTCACCACTTGCTAGCTTGTGTCTTTCTCTTTCCTTTTTCTCTAGTGTTGGGGGACATGAGAGGGCAGTGCTCTACCGGTGAACATTTTTCAATAGACTGCTCTTTAGAAGTCTATTCTGACCTTTTCTATTTTTGTGTTTTGGATAAAGTTCCTTGCTACTTTTACAAATTATGTGAACCTTTATTTCAATTCCTGGAACAAGAAGCGAAGAACCTGGAAAAAACTAGTGAAGACCAAAGGTAACAGAAGTGACTACTGCACATTATTTGGTATTTTTCATGTTAGGTAATAATTCACACATAAAAATTAAACTTTAACAAAGTATGCAAAATGAAGAAAGGAAATAATATCAAAATGTGCTATTGTATACTTGAAAATCACCAAGAGTAAATTTCAGTTGTTCTCACCACCAAACATGTGATGTAATTTATTTATTAGCTCAATTTAGATACTTCACAAGGAATATACACATCATTGTGTCACAACGAATACCTATAATTCTTTATTAATTAAAAACAAATCTGGAGGGAAAAGTGAGTAGAATAGTAGACAGTGTGGTAGTGTCATTGTCTCATACTATTATAACATAATGCCTGATGTTGGGTGATGTATAAGGATAAGAGGGTTTGAGCTCAAAATGCTAGTAGCTTGAAAGTCCAAATGGCACACTGCTATTGACTAGATGACATCACATCAGAAGCACATTGAAGTCACATGGCAAGATAAAAAACAAGAGAAAAGGAGGCAAGAAATTTGAACTCACTATAAAAACGTATGCTCATGGGATCTATCCCATTTCTAGAGGATCTGATCTACTTTCAAGAGACAACATTGACTCATTTATAAGGCTGGAATTCCTATAACTTAATTACACTGATTAGGCCCACCTCTCGATACCACTGTTTTTGATTCTGGTTATCATGTGATGTCATGAGCTTCAAGCCCTCATCTCCCTGACTTCCTACCCACGATGGACTGTACCCTTGAACTGTGAATCAGAATCAACCCTTTGCTTTGGTCATGTATTTTATCACAGCACCAGGAAAAAGAAACTAAAATAGTTCTCCATTTTGCTTTTTGAGTCAGGGTATCTCTCTGAACCTGAAACTTGCTGACTGGATAGACCGGCTGGCTACTAAGCTCTAGTGATCTTCCTGCCTCTGCCTCTCCTCTGCTGATATGAAAGATGTGCACCACTGCTTCCACATTTTTTTTTTATGTGTTTAGCATCGAACTCGGGTCCATAGGCTTACATGGCAAATGCTGCTACCCACAGCATCTTCCTTCTACAAACCAATAGGACCACGATGAAGACTTCACTAACCAAGGTCAGTCTCTACAGGCTGTACTTAAAAGACCCCTCCCAGTGTCTTATCCCCGTGTGTGAACTTCCTTTTCTTTGAGTTCTCAAAATTATTAAAAATTCTGTCTCACGTGTCTGTTTTCCCATCCCTCTTAAGGAGAGTGATAGATGCAATCCACCTGTAAATTAGCAATTTGCTAAGGGTTGAATTCTTAGAGATGGCAAGAGGAAGAGGAAAGAGCCAGTCTTTCTAGGATCAAGAAGACTGGATTGTGCTCTTAGAACAGCACTAGCCTGCTTGTGGGTGATGGGAAGAAGGATGTCACATGAGTGCTGGATTGGACATTGCACTGGGCAGATGACTTTGGTTTCCCATCCCTCTTCCTCTCTGCCTACCTCTAATTTCAGTCATTGTGTTGGTGGACCTTTCCTGAAAGAACAGACTGACAATTTGCTATTGGTCTCCCGTTTCCTCAGAACTGCCTTAGTTAAGTGCGGACTAGACATGGACGAGATTTCTGTTCCTGGGGCAACAGTTATCCATGGATACTGGGATGGTCTTTTAGAATACGTCTCAGTGGTGTGTCTTTTGAGTGGGTGAGGAGTGGTTTTGTGAGGTAACCGGTTTACTTCTGAGAGACTGCAGCAGAATCAAATGCCCATTTATGATTAAAAAATGTCATATGTATGCTTTCCTCTTTTCTGCTTTTTCACTTCCTCATTCTTGCTTCCCAAGCTCTTAGTCCAAATAACCACCTGAACCCACATGCCGTGTCACGTTCCGATACCAGAGAGACACAAGACAGGACAACGGTGTCAATGGCAGAGGCCTGGAGTAGATGTTTAACATGGCCAGCACCCTTCTGCTCTAGAAAGTCTATGAAACACTCACACGGTATGATTTCTCTCACAGATTTCATGCATTCCCTTATCAATGGTTAGTTCCAGCCAGGCTAAGAATATTTATTCTCTTGTTTGTTTTTGGTCTTAGAATATCTTTCCTCTATTTGTTTTGTAAGATTTATATAATTTTGGTTTTGGTCTCACTTGTCTTCAGAGAACTCTGGGCAGGAAATAAGCACAAACTCATGCAATATCCTCAAGACAAGGACAAGATCTGGGGATCATGCAAACCTTTCCAATGCTGGGTGGTAGTTACTTTAAGTTGTAACAGTTTAAGAATTCTCAAGAGGAAGAAATATGTGATCTGAGTATTTCCCCTGTCCTTTCAAAGAAAAATTTAGTATAGGATCCCCCGGCACAAATTCAACAAATCATTTAGTTTGTTTAATATACACTTAACAATGTATGTTAACTGATTCTTTGAGACTTTTATGAAATGGATCTTGATCTCTCTTTCCTGCTCCCCACTTTGTGTCCTCTTTTTTTTTGAGACTACCTTTCAGCTGATATCCTGGTCCTCTGGCTCTTACAGCCCTATTCCCTTTCTATACGGTTCCCTGAGACCTAAGTGTAGAGATTTCATTGTAAAAGTATTAACTGGGGATGGGCATCAGAGAGTTAGTTTATTTCTGCACTTTGACTGTTTGTGGGTTTCTGTAATCCTCTCCACCAACTTTTTTTTTGACTTTATTTATTTATTTTTTAAATTACACTCATGATATTCATTAATTATACTCATAATATTAATCACATTTGTGGTATTCATAGATTACATTCACAGTATTCATTCAATTATATATAATATATATATAACTCCACCAACTTCTAAATGAAGCTTCTTGGATAAAGGGTGAGAGCTGCACTTATCTGTGTGTGTAAGGATATGTCTGTAGAATGTTTCTGGAAATTACACTGGCTAAAATGTTCCAGAGTTGCACTGTGAAGGGGAATGCATTTAAAACTGGGCTTCATAAAGCTTCCCAGCATCCATTCCCTAGCTCCTTTTCCTTGGATCTTAATTTATCATCTCCCAGTACCTGTCCACACTTGTTCACTCAAAGCCAGATGTCAGCACCCCTCATATCATCTGCACCAGCTCAGAGATGTTATGAGATCTGACATTATCTAAAGACTTGGTGACAGTAGAAAGGAGTCACAACACACATCAGGAAGTAGTTTAATATAGAATTAAATTAGCGAGTCACAGCCATTGTTTTCTTTATGGACTCATACATTTCTATACATATTTTTTTGGCTCTGGCTTGCTACCTTTTTGAGGGCTTGCTTTCTCACGCTGTACCATTATTGTTTCTTTATTCCCTCTTTTCTCAAGTCATCATTTATCTCCCATATATTCTAACCATTATGGCACGGGGAACTTATCAGTAATAAGTTAAATTAAATAGTATAGCCTCCTTTATTTTCAGCCCTTTAAGACTCAACCCCAGATGTTGTCTTCAACCATAAAAGTGTCAACAACATGTCCTTACCAATCAACTGTCAGCTTGTGATGTGCAATTAACGAGTGGGGAGTTGGCAGAAACATTGACAATTACAACCCTTTTCAACTGTTTAAAGACAAAATCCTTAAGGGATCTCATGATTGAAATATTACGTCTCCCCATTAGGTACCTTTGTTAGAAAAAGCAGCCCCCCAGGAGACTGCTTTACACTTCCTCAGAATATAAGATCCCAAAGTCCTACACGCTCCACTGACCACTTCTTCCCATTAAATAGAACCCAAGTGACCTTATCCAGGGTGTGGTCCCATCACCAGCCCCACTCTGTTTCTTTCTTGTATTTCTCAGGTTCCTCTTGTGGTCAGGATCAAGAACATAAAATGAATTGGGATGTTCTGTTAGGAAATGTAAGTTAAAAAAAAACCTCTTTTCTATTACCAAAATATTCAGCTTTGAGTTGGTCTCAGGATGGGTGCTATGACGACTGTCTTCCAGATGATGATGATGCACCAAGATGCCAATACAAATGTCCTGAAGTAAATGGGGCCTGATTCCAGCTTCCAAGGATGGGTGGGCTGAGAAGCAAAGAACTGTTACCAAGAAGTTAATGGCATTATTCAGATCCTCCATTGCTCTCTCTGACCACTTCTCCAGCCTCACTCCACTTCTCCTTCCCTCCTGGGATTAGTATGACATGCATGTTAGACATTTTGCTAAAGTCCTGTATATCCCTGAAGGGATAGTTATAGCTTTTTTCCAAATGTTTACTCATTTACTTTCTGCAAATTAGGATGTTGCTGTTATTTTATCTTCAAGTTCACTGAATCAGTCCTTGGCATTCTGCTGTTGAGATAAAAATTTACTTTTGTTTTAGTTATTTTTCTCTCCCTCCATCCATCTCATACACACACACACACACACACACACACACACACACACACACGCACACTTCTTCCCAGTCTCTTTATTATATTTTTAATTAAAAAAACTTCACATGCTTGACCTTCATATCTTCTGTTGAGATTTCCTATTTTTGCTTGTTTCAAACACGTTTATAATTACATTTAAATATATCTTGCTTTTTAAAAACATTATTAAATATTTCTGCCTTTTGTAAAACCATAGTTTTGGTATTTATTATATTTGTCATTCATGCTGAGCATGATGAACAGTATGGCAAGGGATTTCTGTCTTTGTTTTTCACTGTTGAGGATTGGACCCAGGGCCTTATGCATAATAGATAAAGACTCTTCTACTGAACTCTATCTCCAACTCAAGATAAGTGAGTTTTTAATCTACTCTCCATGCACACTTGTAATCTAGGTTGCTCAGGTAGCTGTGTTGGGCAGATAGAATAAGGCCAGTGTGGTAAATGCAGTGACTTCATCTTAGGTAAACAACAGAGTAGGTATCTTTGGATACCACTGGTGGGCAAACACAAGCACTATATTCCTCCTGCAAAGAGGAGCTGTGAGTTGACTCCTGAAGCAAAGAACTCTTTGTACTTCTGAACAACAAGAAACAATCACATCCCCCTTCCCAGAAACCCCTATTGTGTGTTTCCATGGGTTCTAATCCCAGGAAGGAAAGGGAAATCGAGTGGAGTTGGAAATAGGTTTCACTATGCTTTTAAAATTGGATGCCCCCACAATAAACTGCTGGCAATAGTCGAGAAATAGCCCGATTTGACCTACCCTGGTGATAAGATGGCCAAACACCCTAATTGTCGTGCTAGAAACCCCATCCAGTAACAGAGGGAACTAGATGCAGATATCCACGGTCAGGCCCTGGGTGGAGCTCCGGGAGTCCAATAGGCAAGAAGGAGGAGGGTTTATGTGATCAAGAGTTGTTGGGACCAGGGATGGATGGAATACAGGGACAAATGGCCAAACGAATAGAAACACATGAACTGTGAACCAATGGCTGAGGGGCCCCCAACTGGATCAGGCCCTTTGAATGGGTGAGACAGTTGATTGGCTTGATCTGTTTAAGAGGCATACAGGCATTTGGACCGGGCCCTGTGCTCAGTACATGAATTGACTGTTTGAAACCTGGGTCTTAGTAGAGACCCTAGGCTCAGCCTGGGAGGAGGGGACTAGACCTGCCTGGGCTGAGTCCACCAGGTCGATCTCAATCCTCGGGGGAGTCTTTGCCCTTGAGGAGATGGAAATGGGGGGTGGGCCGGGGGGGAGGGGGGCGGGCCGGGGGGAGGGGGGCGGGACGGGAGGAGGGAGAAAGGGGGAATTTATGGCTGATATGTAAAGTTGAATTATATTGTAAAATAAAATAAAATAAATTCAAAAAAAATTGGAAGCCTGCTTTCTTTTATTATTTTATTCTTTTATTATTTATTATTATTATATTTTATTATTTATTATTGTATTCTTTAGTAGTCTTTTGTTTCTTTTACAAATAATAAATTTTTAAGAACTTGTAATTAGTAGGAAGAATAAGAGAAAAGCACATCTTTTCCATTTGTGTATAAACAGAAATATCTGATAGTTTTTTTTTTAAGATGGGGTGAATCTGGAGTCTTTGGGCCCACACCCCATCTATGCAACATTTTGGGGTCATGGAGTAAACTCTGACTGAACTTATTAAGTGCCTGAAGCACAGAGCATCCAGCTGTGTGAAGGCCATACCCTCAGCTTCCCAGGCTTCTGTGCTCCCACCTACTCTGCATCCATTGACCCTTTATCATAATGTTACTTTTCATGGACATTCTATATCTCTTTTCCACTGTCCAGTCCATCTCTGGGTTATGTAAACATTAAATAATTATTTTTTTATATTCTGGAAAAGAAATACTAAAAAGGATAAAATAATTTCCATTATAGTATAAATCAGCATATTTCTTCATGACAAATCTAAACTTGTAATTTAAAGACTTTAGTTTTAAATAGATTTATTTTAGCCTTAAATTACTATCTTTTACAAGAAAAGTTTTGATTTGCTTTGTAATATAACTATTTTTTTTGGAGAGAGAGAGAGAGAGAGAGAGAGAGAGAGAGAGAGAGAGAGAGAATACTATATTGCTGAATAGTAGAGAAAAACTAAATAAAGTTGGATATAGTAAAATACACAAAAAAATCAGCTTAAATTCTGTCTCTGTCTTATTAAAATTGCTTGTATAGTTTTTTTTTTAAGGCTAGAACTCTCAATATTCATCATAAGTACTGTTTTTCCCCAGTACTGGGCCAAGAAATGCCAAACAGAAAGAATGCCAAATAGAATGCTAGCAATGCAGAAGCGTTCTTAACCTCAGACCCATAATATTAATTACACTAATATCATGGCATGATTTTCTTTCAAAAATAATTTCTATCCTCTAAACTATCTTTAACAAGCTACATCTTGCTACCAGCCATGTCTCAACGGATGTGAAGTGACTGGAAACTTTGAACATCTATAAAATGCTTATTGAATTTTTGAATAAATGAGATTATTCATTAACAATAGGAAATCATCATTTTCATGTTTGTTGAGCAACTGCTCCTATAAACCACATACTGAGGCTAAGGAATTCAGGAGAAAGAGGCCAGTACAGTAAGTTTCTGCATGAATTGTACATACTGTGGTAGAAAACAAACAGCAGACATAAGCCAGCCAACCAACCAGCCTCAACTGAAAACAAATTGAACACAAAACAAGTTCATTATATGGTAGAGTAAGTCCAATGTACCTGGAGGGAAAAGAGTCCCGACAACAATGTGTGTTCAGCACAGTTCCTTCTGAGTGGTTTATTTCACCTATTCTCATGCCACTATGCTGCTTAAACTCAGGATGGTTGTGGGGAACAGATGCTGTATTAGTTTCAGTTTTCCTTCACTTACAAAGGAAATACCCTCTGTGTAATAGGTCACCTAAACCTATATCTCCAGTCTGCTGATTTTTACCTTTTTATTTTTTGAGATTATAATATGACACACTCTGCCCTTTCCTTTCCTTCCCTCCAAACCCTCCCATACATTCTCCTTGCTCACTTTCAAATCCATGGACTCTTTTTATTTAATTGTTGTTACACATATGTAGCCAGACCACAAGGTACCTATCAGACAGAATCCAGGATGAGGGGATCCTGATCTCACACTTTAAGCATCTGGAGCGGTGAGAAGCAAATATCTATCCATCAAGGAACCTAGACTGTGTGTTCTTTTGTCACAGAAGCCCAGAGTGACTAAGACACTCCTTGTGTCAGAAATGCCCCTTCTAAGATGGGATGAGAACATTGAGTTAATAAATTCTCCATTCAGTACAATTCAAATCACCATTTGGGAAAACAGTTACCAACCGCATTTTTATTGGGCGCCAGTGTTATTTCAGTGAATGTGACAGCAGGCCTCTGTCTATCTTTCTAAGGATCTGTTCCCTCATGAGCTGGCTTCTTTCTGTGTCTGGCTATATGGTGTTCACATTGTTTCTTCCTCTTGAGTTGCAACACTGCTTTATAACAGCTTCCCTGGTTATATGACTATGTCACCTCCAAAATACGGGAAAGGATTTCAAGGAGGGTACTTTCTCTCCTTCCCACTAAGCTATGAATTTTTTTCTAATTGATCTTATTACAGAAAGTACTTACATAAAGGAAACTGTGTTCAATGGATTCAGAAACAAGTATTTCATGGGAGAAGAGCCCTTAGTGGCTTAGGCTTTGTGATGCTAGATTGAAGAGGACTTGGGAGTGGCTAGGTGGTGGGTTAATGAACATAGAGGTAACAGATCCTCTTGAGAAGGGAAAAGAGTGATAGGTTATCACCTAGAGGGAAAGAAAAGTTTAAACATTTCTGCAAGAGTACTTGTAGAGGTTGAATGAGAATGGTCCCCTAGGCTCAAATGCTTGAATGCCTTGTCCCCTGTTAGTGGTACTTGTAACAGGTCTCTCTTTGAACTGCCAGCTCCTGAATAATGACACGGAGACTTCTTATTAAGTATGAAAGCTTGGCCTTAGCTTAGGCTTGTTCCAAACTGGCTCTTAAAACTTGAATTAACCCATTTATATTAATCTACATTCTGCCACATGGCTCATTACCTCTCCTCAGGACCTTAAGTTCAATTTCCTCTGTGTCTAGCTGATGAACTACCCCCCCCCACATGCCTCAGATTCTTCTCAGAGTTCCTATCTATGCTCAGAAGTCCCACCTAACCTCTTCCTGCTGAGCTATTGACTGTTCAGCTCTTTATTAAACCAATCAGAGGTGAGGAAGGACAGAGACACATCTTTACATAGTATATAAAAAGATTTTCCCAACAGTTACTGGTTAGGAATGATTAGCAGATGTGGCCTTGTTGGAATAGGTGTGCTCTTATTGAAAGAAGTATGTCACTGAGCGTGAGACTGGAGGTTTCGAAAGTCCACGCCAAACTCAGTGTTGGTCTCTCTCACTTCTGTCTGTGGCTCAATCTCTTAGCTACTACTTCAGTGCCATATCTGCCTGTCAGTCACTATGCTCCCTACTATGACGATCATGGACTCACCCTCTGAAACTGTAAGCAAGACCCTCATTAAATGTCTCCTCTCATAAGTTGCTTTGGTCATGGTGTTTCATCACAGCATTGAAAGAGTAAGTAAGACAGCCAACTATTTGGAGAAAAGTATAAAAACAAGAGGAAAGACATTTTCCTCAAACGCTACTGATGACATTTGCTTTTCTCCAAATTTCTTTCAAAGGTAAACTGAATACTTCAGTGATAACTAGAACCAGACAACTTATAGGAAGAGTCTAGATGTATCACTAAAGTAATTTGGTTTGAGGTGACAGCTGAGTAGAGTGGACAATCCATTTGCAAGGTGGTGTGTAGAGGCCAGTTTGGGCTGGAGGTTCAGAATGGGAAAAGATCCCAAAGCTGGCCTCCCTCCCTTATGCCTTCAGCCATTCACTTACCTAAGTCTGTGATTTCTGTTTGGACAAAAAACATCGTATTGAACCTCATTCTTTTTGTGTGTATTTGCAAAGAGAAAGTCCTATAAATCATTTAGTGTTGTTGGTATACAATAGATGATAGTTCATATCAAAGACAGGGCTTGATGGACAGAGACTACCCTACTGTCATCCTCTATAAATAGTAAATGCACTAAAAACTGGGAAGCAGAAATAAATGAGAGAAATACAGACTAAGAAAAAAAGATTGAAGTTGAAAGAACACAGACTACAAATAGGCCTGCAGGTCATGAACCAACCATCCATTCCTAATTGTAAGAAGCAGCCTATAAAGTATAATTTATTATATAAATATTAATTTTCTCCTATGACATGTATACATTTCAGTACAGAATAAATGAAGGGTATAAGAAAAATAACTTTAGTTTTCTGTTCTTCAACCAACTTCTCCTTGACTACTTTATTCCTCCAGATTATACTACAATAAAACTGTATTTCTTTTTCCTGGTTGTACGGAAGCTCAAGAGAGTTACGGAATAGAAAGGTATAGTGAGCCATCCTGCCACCGAGACCCCTGTGCATAGGAATACCTGCTACTACCTATGCCTGTCCTCAGTCCTTGGTCACTGATCCATGTGGTGAAGAGCTCAGATGACTCCTATTCTTTGCCACCTAGAGCTTACAGTCGCAAACAGGGTCATCTTTCTATTTCTTCTATGGTATTTCCTGGCATCAATCACTGGGATATATCTCTGATCCCATTTGCTCTGAAGCCTCATTTGTGGTCATATCATTTCTTGTGGATTATTTCAGAGGAGGGGCAAATATCCAAATTTGTCCTCTGTTTCCTATTCTCATCTGGGAAGAGCCACCATTTTCTCTCTAAATTATCACACTTGGTCTTCTGATGTCCTCGAACCAGGCAGAGTATTTTTTTTTTTCTAGTCTCCAGGGAAAATCCCTGCCCTTTTGCATCTTGAATGTTTTCTCCACTCAGATTCATTTTTGCCCCTTTAAGCTAGCGAACACATAAACCAGAGACGCATAGGAAGTTTTGGTTTTCCACCCCACCCTGTCATACCCACATCCTCAGGAAATAACGCAGAGTGGACTAATTGCCTAAAGTGGTTGCACAGATGGGAAAGAGAAAGTGGGAAACTCAGGGAAAAATATCCATTTGCATTTTAACCACCGGTGGCAATGGTAATGCACGGGTTTAACTTACAACTTGTAAAATGAAGTGAGTGTACGTGAAGATCTGATGCTGGTCATTTCAGTTTGGACCTTCTGCCAGCAGCGTTCCTGGTACAGCTCCATCCAGATGCCTTCTCCATTCTCACTGAGGAAAAAGTTCTGCACACATTCTCCTAGTTCAGCTGATGAAAATTCAGATTCCTTGGCAGAAATGTCAGTGTGTGGCCATCATCATCCCAAAATCACAGGGACAGCATCTGAAGGATGGTCACATGGGCCTGGCAGCATTTTTACAAAAGAGACAACCTCAATTTAGATTTTTCTTCCCTTGGAAGAGTACAGAAAATTCAATATTGATTCTTGCCCCAGGTTTCTTGGTCACTCACCAAGGACATGAAAATCATTTTCGGAAGAAGTGGTGTAACAGAGACCATCTATCTTTACTTAAAATCTTATTCGATAGAAAATGTAACAGGCTTAGAAGATTTCCACTTTTAGTTAGTGATTTCCTGGGATAAATCTCTGGTCCGTGCTGTGTGAAATGAACAACATAGCAGGATAAGTTCTGTGTGGAAGCAGATTTTCTAATCTGAAGACTGTTATATAGGTTTGTAGTTGCTTTTATCCCCCAGGAAGATTCACTCCTACATATTGTCTCCAACCTGGGTTTAAGATTAGCATCCTGTAGAGATGCTGAAGGATATGTTGCAGCATCAACATTTTCAGTGATGCAACAGAGTAATTCTGGCTGACACTCAGGATGTGAGTGTTCACTCCTGCTTTTCTAACTGTCTACAAACATATTTGACACTAGTCTTCAGATTCAAACTTTTAGAGCTATGTGGAGGACTTCGTAATTAAGAAAAACACAACCGTCTGAGGGGGCCATGTAAAGAGGCTTGCGCTCTGTGCCAGTTGTAAAAGCACAAGTGTGAAGCAGTTACAGGACGTCTTGTTGCCCCCGGTAGCAGCTGAGACATTGTTGAGCAACACCCATGCTCAGTGTATTCTTGAACAATTGATGCCTCTGAGCCATCTGGCACTCTGTGGGTAGTCACCGCATCGATGCCATGTGATGAAGTGTCAGGCGCAGGAAACTGTGGTTTATTGCATTGTTTTCTGCGAACAAAGTCTCAGAAGTCAGTAACTGCTTGACAGTCCTGCAAGTATCCTTAAGTTGGAGATCCCACACAGACTACAATGAGAGGATCCAGCATGCATTGGACACTGTGTGTGTGTGTGTGTGTGTGTGTGTGTGTGTGTGTGTGTGTGTACACATGCATGCACACAGTCTTGGAACCATCCCAGGGATATGTGAAGGCCTAGTTTTATTTTAGAGTTGGTGAATCACAAAGTAGTAAGACTGTCAGCAATAAGAGTATTTCAAGCAGATCAAGATTTCAAAACGATAGTTCTTTTTTGGTCATTCTGTTTCCTAGTTGAATCAGACACATGCCACGTATAGTAAGGGAGACCTCGTGATCACAAGCCTTTGCATGTGTCTGATTTTACTTCTGCAGTTAGTCACTCACTGAGGAATCCACAGCTGGAATCCCGAGTGTCTGGGCTTTCAGAAACTCTAGAACATTCCAGGGAACACAGAATTCTGCACTGCTTACTCCAGAGCGCCTCCCACAGGTGCCAGCAGTTGGAATGACTGCAACAGCATCTACAGCGACCAAAATCATTGCTACATTTGGGCCAGAACTGTGACTGCAGGCTGTCCTATACGCTTGTGTTTAAAGTCAGAAGGACATAGTTCAAACTGTTAGACACCAGCATAAGTTTGGACCATGGCACTAAGTCTGAATATGGGTAAATTACTAAGTTCACTTGGATATCAGTTTCCTAGCCAAAGATAACTCTTTTTTTAGATTATTATTTTAAAGATTAATTGATGAATTAAATATGAGATTACTTGACACAGATTTAGGATTCCATCAAAGTCCTACTTCAGTATCAGTGTGGCATTGGTTCTAGGATCCATACAGATTATATAACCTTTGGATACCGAAGAATCATAAAATGGTGTAATATGTTCATTTAAACTATGCAGTCTTTTCATATACTTTAAATTATCTGCAAATGACTTATATCTCTAGCTAAATCTACATACAGAATTAGATGTAATATATTGTTTTGCGATTAATGACAAAAATTTCTGTATGTATTCAGTGGAAGTGTTAATTAAAAAATGTCTGCTGGCTAACGAGATGGCTTAGCAGTCAAGAGCACTGGCTGCTTTCACAGAGGACCTAGGCTCTATTCTCAGAACCCACATGGCAGCTCACAACTCTCTGTAACTCCATTTCCAGAGGATGAGGATCCAATGCCCTCTTCTGACTTCCATGGGCACCAGGCATGCAAGTGGTACACAGACATACCTGCAGGCAAAATACCCACACATGTGAAATGCAATGCAGTACAACACAATAAAAATTTATAAAAGGTCTGATCTTTGGTTGATTATGTGGATAGAAGGCTGGATATATTTAGAAGTCAATCTTTCTCCTACTCAAAAACCAGTATAGACACACATTAGATTTATAGTCCTTTTTTTCAAGAGTGTGTGTGTGTGTGTGTTTTCTTTCTTTTTTTTTTTCAGTCTCCAAGATGCCTTATAGAAACATGTGAGCTGTATTGATGGATACCCGCAATAGCCTTTACCAGTCAATTTTTAATTGAATATTTGCCCCACATGACTATGACCTACCTAATGTTTCCAGAAACCTCTGTAAGTTTTTGGAACTTTTTTGTCCTCACATAGGAGAGATATTTGATGACATTAACATTTTGATAAACTTGGTCCTGAATGATTGCCATGTCATCAGCTTCCAATGTTAGAAACCATGGTGTCACTTAAATCTCCAGTCATCCATTTACTCATGTATTCATGTCACTTATCCATACAGCAATGCCATCTCTACCAACATTTTTTCTTTTAAAATTACTTTTTTAGTTATTTTTATTATAAGTACATAATTTCTCCCCTCTCTTTCCTTCCTCCAAACCCTCCCTTATATCCACCCCTCCTTGATCTCTTTCAAATTCATGGCCTCTCTTTTCATTGAATGTGCTATAACTTTTTTTTTTTAGAACCGTAATGCACAAGAGAACATCTGTTTTGCCTTACATATGCTGGCAATAGAAATTCAAACTCGCCTGTGTGTAGGATTTTCATCGCAATGGCCATCTTTATTTAGTTTTCCTGAAGCAACTCCCATGTAGAAAGAGCAACCTTAGATTTTTAGTCATTTTATAAGCAACTTCATTAAAAAGATCCCTTTTGCCCTTTGGTAGGGAATATAATAATACGTATCTTTAATATCCCATACGGAAGTATGAACAGAAAGAGAATGTCAAGCATGCTGGTTTTACTCACACATCATTCTTCTTTTATGGCTATATCGTATGTAATCGATTTAATCTGAGGTTTTCATTAAAGCTAATCCTTAGCTCACTAGCTTGTTCTTTCCAGGGACCTTCTGGGTCCACTGCTCTCACTGTTAAATCCAAGGTCCTCACATGGGCTTTGACTCCAAGCCACGGCTCTATGATTCTGGAATTTAAAATCATTCTTCCTTAGAATATAGCAGAGCCTTATGATTGGATGAAATAACTGTGACTTCGGTGGAATAGTGCCTAAGATGAGACTTTGTGTTAGCTCATATGTTCTTGCACTAAGTTGTGTATATTTATGATGTGCAATACAGGGTTGTGAAATACGTGGAATATTTAAATGGAATATTTAAATGGAGAGAATTAACATGTATGTAAGTTCAAATACTTTTGTGGAATAGTTAAATGGAGAGTTGTGCGTAAGTTTAAATACTTTTGTAAAGCTCATGTACATATTATTTTTGTGATGTGAGCACTTAAAATTGACCCTGTTTGCTACATTCAAGTACCCAATAAACTGTTATTATTAACCATAACTATAGTTACCATATAAAATAAGAGATATCTCTCTTTTTTCTTTTCTTTCTTTTTTTTTTTGTGTGGAGCACAGAGTCTCCCTGTGTAGCCCTAGCTAGCCTGGACCTCACAATATAGACCAGGGTGGTCTCAAACTCACAGGGCTTCTCTTGTCTCTGCCTCCTGAGTACGGAGATTAAAGGTTTGTTCTACAGTGCTTGACTGTAGCAGATCTCTTGAATTTATTCCTCTGGTATGATTGGCATGTCACATCATTTGATGAACATCTGGATTTCTACTGCATTTTTAATTCCCTATAACCTATTCTTTCTGCTTCCATCATTTTAACTATTTTGATTCCACTTACAGGTGAGATCACACAGTATTTGTCTCTGTGCTAGGCCATATGAATTTTCATCTATGCTATGAGTGACTTCTACTCCAAATTATAAGCAGGGGCAAGAGGAGCTTTGGGGTGATGAAATGGGAGCCTCAGCATTAAGGCTGCTTACCACCACACCTGACCACTTCAGTTAAATCCCTAGAACTCACTTGGTGTGAGAAGAAAATTGATTTTTCAAATTGTCCTCTGATTTCCAAATGACATTCCTATGTGCTCCTACTCACCTATCCAAGCATTCTCCAGGTATTTTTGTTCTTTGTGATGCCTTCTCCCTTACATAGTATTCATCATTCACACTCTGACTACAAAATTCTATGTTTTTCTCTGGCCAACCACCTATTATAGGAAAATTCTCCTTTAAATATCATTCAAACACACATTGACCCATTTTATGTCTTAGCCCAGTTATTATCTTCAATGATGATTTTTTTCACTTCAATTCTTAGAACTCTTGTACTCTTATTCCAAGGTATGTCTTTAGGACTCAGTCATTAGCCTTCCTTTCTAAATGATGTTCTATGTTTCCAGGAGGCAGGTATCTACTTGAGTTTCAATTTGATTGTTAAATTACAGTGAGATGATTATTTCTGAAATTAGTTATGGTCAGTTCATGTTAAAAATTAATCAAAAGTCAAATCAAAATTCTTCTTAACATAGAAGATTTAAATTATAATTAAAAAAATTTAAATTAGTAAATGAAAGTAAATGTTTCAAAAATAGAACATTTGTGGGCTATGGATACAACTCAGATTGGAACACTTGCCTAGCATGAATATAAGACTCTGGGTTGGGCCTAGCAACACAGAAAACAAGAAAGGAAGAAAAAAACCTAACACCTTTTCTAAGCTAGACTATTAAAAGACTGCATTGTAAAATCAGTCAGAGATGTAAGTGTAAGTTGCAGTTTGGGTGTTATTAGTTGGACAATTTTATAGTTTAGTTTTCCAATACATATAATCCATAACATATTGATATACATCATGCACATGAGACACTATTTGTTCCAAGTTTGTAAAGGTCTGGAAAGAATCCATGTAATCTCTCCTGTGTGTTAGGGTGGAGAGATGTTGGCTTGAATTCCTATCTTGTATCTTCACATAAAATGCTTTATTTGAGGAGAGTGTAACTCAGAAACTGTTACATTGCATTGGCTAGAAAATTATCATATTTTTGGCCTGGGGAATGGCACTGGGCTCTATTTTCAACATTCACGATTTTTTCCTTTTGACTTTACAGAAATGATGCTTGTGAGTGTTATTTCTATAACTGAGAGACAAGGCCTGGAAAACTGGCCCCGGGATAGGTAAGCTCCTGTTGAGTAGGTCTGTGACTTCCCAGAGTAGCCTTGGAGCCTGAAGCTGCATTTGTAGTCAGATGTACCCACCTTGCATGGGGATCACTGTCAGACAATGTCACAGTGGACGAGGAGAGAATCCAGCAGCTGTCTCACTCACACACATTGTACCATCTTTTTTGATGGGGATGATGTTTAATCAGAGGGTCTGAAGGCACGATGAACTCCAAATGACTCACAGGGGAGGGGCTAACAGGACTCTGAGATGTCCCTTCTAAAGTTGTCCTCTGATACTCTTGGAAGATGGGTCAATGCCTTTTTCAAAAGCGATCTGATAGAGTAAGGCATTTGCATTTTCAAAAGTCACAAAGTCCCCCCAATCCTGTCTAGAATTGTACTGGAGTTCTGCTCCTACCTCAAATAT
>CABHPP010144935.1:2253-19997 GCA_902168425.1 Peromyscus attwateri
ACCCGCCTCTGTCTTCCCCGAAGCTTTGTGAATCCCTTTCCTGACTGACTCTTTCCCCTTCTGTTGTTGTTGTTTTGTTTTTTGTTTTTCCGGAGCTGAGGTCCGAACCCAGGGCCTTGCGCTTGCTAGGCAAGCGCTTTACCACTGAGCTAAATCCCCAACCCTATCTTTCCCCTTCTGGACACTGCCAGGTGAAGCCATTGTTCCCTGCAGGCTCTGACTCCCCGCGGCTCTGTCCTCTGCACGCCAGTCCAGTGATGGCACACACTGCTGTTGTCCTTAGAATGTGGTTTTGAAGAACTTCTTTGATCCTTGAGTGTTTGTTTGGTTTGAGTTTTTGGTTGTTGTTGTTGTTTTTATAATTTAGTTCAAGCCTTCCACTTTAGTTTTCAAGCAGGATGTGTGTTGTTTTCCTTTTCATTTGTAAGAGTTTATCTGTCGACCAATTGTCTGTTCTACACAAGGTCTCCCCTTAGGACTAGGACCTAGTGACTCAGTCAGGCTCTCCATGGGGCAATAACTGAATTTATATTGCATTATCATCAAATATGTAAGTGGAGCTAAATGGTTATTTCTTTGAAAAAGCTCTAGATGATTAATTTACTAGTAAAAAAAATTTCTAATTTTGCCTTTGGTGGAAGAATAAAAGTAAAAAGCAGTCTGCAGAAACTCACCCATCGGATCTGCAGTCCCCACTTCAGGCCTTCAGTATCTTTCACACAGTTGTGATCCAGAGTCACAAATGACCTCCTCCAGTTGACCTTGAGCCCCTCCCTTCTTCCCTTCCCTTCCTCTCCCTCCTCCTCTTCCTACTTCAGTCCTCCGTCCATCTGAGGGTAGAAACGGAGATGAGCTTGCAGAGTGGTCCTTACCCACACCTCATGATGGCCTAGTGCTGCATCTGACCTGTGCAATCATTTCTTCCTGCAGCCCTCAGGGGAAGGTCTTAGAGCTGGAAGGTGACCAAGCCTCATCTCTGGGCTTGTCTCCCGTCTCTACTGCAGGAAGCTAAGGTTCCACTCAATCCTGAACTTGGATTTGCTACCAGTGAACAAAGACTTGAGGACTACCAGCCTAGCAGATGATGACACTGTATCTTCAGGGAAGCAGCCTTTACCTTGGGCCTAATATCTGCAGGCAACCACCGCACCTTCTCTGAACATTTGCCCCTCCTCCTCTTCCTCCTCCTCCTCCTCCTCTGTTGGTCTTTATCCACCAAGTTGTGAAGCCCTGTCTTTCTCCAAAGCCTCTCTAGTCCTTGTCTTATCTCCACTCTTCCAAACACTGCCTTAATTCAAAACCCATTGTCTCATTCTCTCTGATTCCTCCACAGCTCTTTCTAAAGAGAAATGGTGCACTTACCTCTTCAACCTCTTTCAAAAATTGACTATCATCTTCAAGACAAAACTCAAGTTCCACTGCTATAAAGACAATATTCAGCCTTAAAGGGGCTGTTGCAAACAACACACAGTAGCATAGGGTAGCCCAGAGCATACAAAAGCTTAGTGTAGCTCAGAGCAGGCCCATCCTGGTCTCCTCACAGTGTCTGTTGTTGTGGAATATTAGTTTAAGATGTGTTACATTCATTTATGCCATGGAATATTTGTTTAATGATGCAAATGCATTGCATTCTTTTATGTTACATTTGTTTAACTATGTGAAGCTGTGTTACTTTGCCTGTCTAAAACACCAGATTGCAGCCAATAGCTAGACAGGAAAGGGATAGGTGGGGCTGCCAGGCAGAGAGAATTAAAAGAGAGAGATAAAGAGAGAAGAGGTAGGAGCAAAGAAAAAGGAAAAAGAGAGGAGGATGTCAGAGGCCAGCCACCCAGCCACACTACCAGCCACAGAGTAAGAAGGAAAGAAAGGTATACAGAATAGAGAAAGGTAAAAGCCCAAAGGCAAAAGGTAGACAGGATAATTTAAAAAAAGCTGGCTACAAACAAGCCAAGCTGAGGCCATTTATAAATAAGAATAAGTCTCCATGTATTTATTTGGGAGCTGGGTGGTGGTCCCCTAAAGAGCAAAGAGTTAAAAAAAAAAACACAACTACAGTGTGTGATGTCTTTGGTTGTCACAAGTGCAAGACTGCCACTGTCATTTAATGCTGACAAACAAGGCACATGACAGCCCTCTGACCAAGAATTACCTGAACCAAAATAATCAAGAATGCTATGTTAAGAACCCTTCATCTATGGGCTGAAGAGATGGCCCAGCGGTTAAGAGCACTGGCTGCTCTTCCAGAGGTCCTGAGTTCAGTTCCCAGCAACCACATGGCAGCTCACCACCATCTATAATAGGATCTGATGCTCTCTTCTGGAGTGCAGGAATACATCCAGAGCATTCATACATAAAATATAAATAAATAAAATTAAAAAAAAAAAAAACCTTGATCTGGAGTCTGAAAGGAAAGCCCCAGTTCTGCTGCTTGGAACTGTGCGGACTTGCCAAGAATAATGCCTCATATGTAACACCAGAGAGCAGTGACAATTAAATAATAAAAAGCATGAAGGTCCTTTATGATGTTCTGAGACAATACTGAGGTACAGGCGACATGAGTCACAAGCTCAGTTCTAAAGTGCCCCGTCCTTTTAGGGACTGCACCTCATGTGAGAGGCACAGGGTTCGTTTGTTTCCCCTATCCCCCAGTTCTGGGTGCACAAACCTAAGGATTTCTGTATGCTAACCAAGTGCTCTATTACTGAGCTGTACCTCCAAGCCATGGGTTTTCTCTTACACACACACACACACACACACACACACACACACACACACACACACGACCTCATGGTAGGTATTGACATATCCTGGAGGTAGGGATTAAGATGCCCTTGTGATGGGATTGAGAATGGGCCAGAATTGGTTGCTCTGTAGGCAGATGGTTTTAGCTGTAACAGAATGTCTTCCCCAGATAGGCAAGTGAACCAACTCCACCTGCCTGGCTTTGCCCTTGGAGACCCAAAGCACACGTTACCCTCACCTCCCAAGACAGTGACTCTATCTTAAAATAAACTAGCAAGTTTTTTTTTTTAAATACAGATTCCGTAGGCTGTGGAGATGGCTCAGAGTTAAAGAGCAGTTTCTGCTCTTCCAAAGATCTGATTCCCAGCATTCACATGATCTTTAACTCCAGTACCAGGGGATCTGATGCCCTCTTCTGTCTTTCGTGGGTAATGAATCATGGGTGCACAGACATACAGGCAGTCAAAACACCCATACACATAAAATAAAAACATTTTTTAGCCAGGTGGTGGTGGCGGTGGCACATGCCTTTAATCCCAGCACTCGGGAGGCAGAGGCAGGCGTATCTCTGTGAGTTCGAGGCCAGCCTGAGCTACAGAGTTCCAGGAAGGGCTCCAAAGCTACACAGAGAAACCCTGTCTCAAAAAACCAAAAAAAAAAAAAAAAACAAAAAAACAAACAAAAAATGTTGCAGTATGGAAATTGGGACTCTACTCAAAGTAAACCAAATGAGGCTCTCTGAAGATGTGCCCAAGCAGGTACATTTTAAAGCCTTACCTCAGAGGCTCTGGTTTGGTAATATGAAGTATAGCTTGGGCATTGGTGTTGCCAAAGGTCTTCAGGTGCTGGAGTATATAGCCAGGTTGGCACCTGCTAACAAAAGCCTTCTCTGGCCACCTCAAGGAACTGTTCATTTCTTTTCTGGGTGTTTGTCTACAGGGCTCCTTTCAAAGCCCATGGCCCATCTGAGAGTCACTGGGGAAACTCAATGCCCAGGCTGAACCCGGCTTTGAGTCAAGATGTCTATTCAGGGTCCTGACATTAGTGACTGTGACTGTTCCCCCAAGGTGACTTCAACATAGAGACAGGCTATTTGGCCTTTGGTGCCAATGTCTGCTTCTTGAAGTGTTCTCCAGCCCAAGTTAATCTACATTAACCTACTGTAACCTACTTTCTACAACTCAACGCATTTAGCTGGGGGAAGCCTTACACCTACAAAGCTGGGGGAGCCGTTTTTCCTATTATATATTATAATATCTTACATATATCAAAGGAAGAATGAGTAGTTGAACAAATCAATGGAAATATATACATCCATTCTGTCCAGACTTTTCCTTTTTAATTTTTTAAAATTATGTGTATTAGTATATCAGGGAGGGGTTGTGCATGTGAGGGCAATGCCTGAGCAGGCCAGAAGAGGGCACCAGTTCTCCTGGAGCTGGAGTTACAGGCCGTTGTCAGGCACCTGAAATGAATGCTGAGAACCCAACTCAGGTCCTCTGGAAGAGCAGTATGCACACTTAATCACTAACCCATCTCACCAGCCCCATTATTGGAACCTTTATTATCACATGGATGACATCATGATTGAGTCAGTTTTAGAGATTCACTAGAGGTAAAGGGATTTTTGCAGTAACGAAGTCATTGTAAGATCATAGATCCCCACTTAAATAGAGGATCTGGCATCCCAGGCTGGAGGCTGAAACAAAAGTAGGATTTTTTTTCAGAGCAGTGATGCATGGCTATAATCCCAGCACTCAGGATGCAAAGTTGTAGGGGGATTTTCATTCCAAGGCAAAGCTACAGCTCAGAACTACACATTGTGCCACATGGAAGAAAATTGGGGGAGAAACAGCAACGCCAAAACATCCATAAACTTCTGACATTTTTATTACATAAACACAGCTTTGGACAGGAGCATTGGCCTTGCAGGGCCTGCTAAGCAAGGGGCTCTGAGTGGAGGCACTGAGTTCTTCACAATTAGGATATCAACAAAAGCCAATCTCACTTCAAATACTACTATTTTCAAACACTATTTACCCCCAATGGGTAGGCCCCCATATTTTTAATATGGTATTTCTTTTAATACAGTTAATAGAGTTCTGCACCCTACTGAAAAAAAAAAGCTGCTTGGGGCACAACCAAGATTGTTCATTTCTTCTAAGACCTACAATTGATGAGAGCAGGGCCTGCGAGGCCACATGTCTGCCCGATGTGTCACTATGTGTTGATGCCCATGACCTGCTCCACGGCACGGGTGTCATCCGAGGGAGGTTTGGGGAGGTCCAGCATGGTGGTCGACCTGTTCCTGGGATTCCCGGTAACTAGCATCCAGTGGTTCTTGGGTTTTTCCACTCTGTGTGAATCCAGATGTGTGTGAGCTGCAACCTCAACTTCCTTCCCAAAATAGGTCCTGGAGCAAAAAAGAATGGATTCCAGTTAGACACTGAGTGACAATGCTCATGAACATTTGCTCAGCACTCCCAGAAAATTCCTCTTGGATCAGTCCACTCTACAAAGCCCAACAGAGCCCCTAAATTGTGGTGCATTTGCAGGAATATTTCACCCCTGTTTGCAGAGGTTTAGCACATAGGTTCCTTTTATAGCCAACATCCTCCCATCGGGGAGGACTTTACTGAAGAACATCAAAGTTCTACACAAAGCAGAATTTCATCATCATAATTCATAATTATGATATTTAAAAGTTTCAGTTATAATTCCAATCAATAGATAATGTGTGGGCAGTGTAGGTATCTCTAACAAAGTATTTCTCAAATATAATACATTAAGTTTCTTTAGTTTTAAAAATAAGTATTTGCAAAATGAAGTCTGTTGGATTTTAAATTTAGGCCAATCAAGATTCTAGGTGATAAGCATATGGATCACTCTTGAATTTAAACTAAATTTTGTCTTTTGACTGTCTTAATTTAATAACCTCTTTCTGAATTATAAAATAATATATGTCACTTGACAAAATAAGATATTTGATATGCCAACTGAGTGGTTATCTTTGTATCATAGAGCAGAAATATTCAAATAATGTTGAGCATTAACAAGTATTTTCACATATTTGACTGTTTAGTATGCTTAAGAGTAGATGAAATCAACAATAAATGAAAACAAAAATTGGTCTTTACTTTTAAATAACTTTTTATAAACCTTGGCAATGAAAATAAGTCAAATGTCCTTGTCCTTAATTCAGCACCTAAAAATCTTTACTTTGAATGACTAGACATAGACTTTTAGTCAAATATTTCTGCTTTTACATGCATGACCTGAGCCAACTATGGAATTCTTCTGTACCCAGCAGTGTGATACCTTAAGAAGAGATGCCGATGGGCCGCCAGGGCTCGGTTTGTGTGGCGATGATAGATGACAAGTTTTTCATTTGCCTTTATGAGACAGGAAAAGAGGGTACTGTTAGCATTCTGCCCGATTTCCTAGAAGTAAAAATCTAGAAAAGATTAACATATTTATTTCAGTGTAATACATATATAACCTACAAGGCTGGGGGACCATGATAGGTTTGATAAAATGCATCATGGTAGACAGCTACATGGTAGAATTATTCAAAGTCATGTTGAAGATTTGACAACGTGAAATATGGCTAATGATGTTAAGTACACACACACACACACACACACACACACACACACACACTCCCAGCACTAGTGTTACAGGGTGCATTTGGCCTTGCCTGCCTTTTACATGGGTGCTGAGATCCAAACTCATGTCCTCACACTTGTCCTCACACTTGTGTGTGGACTCTACCCACTGAGATGTCTCCGTAGCTACTCATGGTGTCATTCTGGAATATATATATATATCCTGATATATATTCATATGCATAGAAAAATTGTAAATAAAGTGATTGCTTCTGGAAGATTGAACTAATCCTGGTGATTTTAGTATTTGTACTTTAAGGACTCAGAAAATGAATATGCATTGTGTTTATAATTAGAAAAAAATAACTCTCTTGGGACAGGGACTTGGCTATATACCCTAAGCTAGCCTAGAACTCATGATCTTCTTGCTTCAGATGTGAACCACCACAGCTGGCCAAAGAAATTTTATCTTATTACCCTGACTCTTGTAAGATGGGTACTGCCAGAAGGAAAAGGGGGTAGCCCCTAGCATGTGAACTCACCTGGTGCCCAAGGCTATGCCCTCCTGTAATAGAACTCACGTAACGGAACTCCACATTAGTTAAGGCCACTATGATCATAATGGTCTGGATCAAGACCACCCCAGTCATATATGAACCAACAAAACATGAGCATTGACCATGCCAGAAAATTCCCAGCAGACAAACAGGCATGGCCAGCCTTTCTCTCTCTGTCTCTGTCTGTCTGTCTGTCTGTCTGTCTGTCTGTCTGTCTGTCTGTCTGTCTCTCTCTCTCTCTCTCTCTCTCTCTCTCTCTCTCTCTCTCTCTCTAAGATTTGTTTACTTAGTATGTATACAGTGTTCTTCCTGAACACCAGGAAAGGGCACCAGATCTCATTATAGATGATTGTGAGCCACCATGTGGTTGCTGGAAATTGAACTCAGGACCTCTGGAAGAATAACCAATGCTCTCAACCTCTGAGTCATCTCTCCAGCCTCTTTCTTTTTCTTTCTTTCTTTCTCTCTTTCTTTCTTTCTTTCTTTCTTTCTTTCTTTCTTTCTTTCTTTCTTTCTTTCTTTCTTTCTCTCTTTCTCTCTCTCTCTCTCTCTCTCTCTCTCTCTCTCTCTCTCTCTTTCTTTCTCAATAGTCTCAGTCAGCTCCTATCTGCTCTCCCTTGGGAGAGGAGTTACTAACATGCTTCATTGTAAGATCTCCCTCACCTTCTTGTCAGCTTCCAAGCCCCAGCAATGCCCCACTACTGGAATTGTCTCCAAACCCATCTGACCCAAATCTCCCAGCATCCTTTCTGGCAGCACTTGCATGAGGCACCCCATTTCCCAATACACATTTACCCCATCTCAACAGCTAGTGTACCCAGCCTGTTCAGCCATAGATGCAGCTGGAGGTCTGCTGAAAGAGCCGTGGCATGTGGGAGGTAGCTTGGGTTGGTTGGGGGGGGGGGGCACTAGGGTTCTGGGCTCTCTGTTTGGCAGATATACAAGCTTGCCTAGTGAGGTTCAGAGACCTACCTAGACCACAAGGTGAACCAGCCATGGAGCAAAGAATTCCTGTAGCCACACTACTCCTACAAAGAAGCATAGCCACACCACCAGACCACAATGAGCTGGCTGCTGCTCGTGCGAACTAACCTTTAGGTCCTCAAAAAACTCCCTAAGGAGGTATCGTGAACACCTCTAACTTATAGGGGCACTGACTAGAGGGAGTGAAGACTGTACCCACTGCTATCCTAGGAAGACCAACCTAGGAGAGGACGGCTACAGAGAAAAGTCTGCCAAGCTTCCTTCAAACTAAGGTGACCATCCTCCACCCCGCACAACATGTGAAAGAGCCTCCAGGAGCCGGGAACCCCTGCCAGAGCTTTGAAGAAATGGACCCACCGTCTGGGGCAGATTCAGTGGCATCTGTGACTGTAGCCCCTCCAATGGCCAGTCCTATAAAGCTGCTGATGCTGGGTGCTCCCAGTGATTCCTATTCAGTCCTCCCTCTCCATGCAGCAAAACCTTGTTGAGAGGCAGAGGCAGCAAGCTTTCTCTGTGACCATGGCAACCTCCCAAAAGGATCGTGCTCCATGCTCTGTCACAGTTAGCCCAGAGTCTGAATGAAGCAAGAGTGATCAGGGACTGTGCCTGCCTCAGTCGCCTGCTGCCTCCAGCCCTTCCCTCAGCTTCCCAGGATCTTTTGAGATGAGAACTGAAGCCAAGCAAAATGGTGCCTGTTCCGAAACTTGGAAGGACAGAGAGTTTCGGGCCAGCCTGGGCTACAGAGTGAGGACAGAAAGAGGGAGGAGGGAGAAGGGAGAAGGAGAGGTGGTGGGTGATGGTGCTCTGCATGCTGTGAATGTGTTGTTCCCATTGGTTGATAAATAAAATGCTGATTGGCCAGTAGCCAGGCAGGAAGTATAGTATAGGCGGGATAAGCAGAGAGGAGAATTCTGGGAAGAGGAAGGCTGAGTCAGGAGTCGTCAGCCAGACACAGAGGAAGCAAGATGTGAAGGCAGAACTGAGAAAAGGTACCAAGCCACATGGCTAAACATAAATAAGAATTATGGGTTAATATAAGTGTAAGAGCTAGTCAATAGTTAGCCTGAGCTAATGGCCGAGCAGTTTTAATTAATATAAGCATCTGTGTGTTTACTTGGGTCCAAGTGGCTGCAGGGCTGCAGGAGCCAGGCAGGACCAGGAAAACTTCAGCTACAGAGAGGAGAGAAAGGGAGTGAGAAGGAAAGGGAGGAGATAAAGGAGAGAAGAAGAGAAGCAAATGGAGGAGAACAGGTGGGGGTACAGAGAAAGAAAGAGAGGACAGGAAGAGGGGGAGAGGGAAGGGAGGGAGGGAGGGCAGAGAAGGAAAGGGAGAGAAAGAAGAAAGAGGGTGGAGATGGGGGAGGGAGGGAGGCTTCTACAGATCAGGTTGGGAAGCCATATTGCATGCTGGGATCTCATACAGAGCTGGCAGCCTGTGTTAAGAGGTTCCAGGGATCCTGGGTCTTGTACTGCTCTGGGGGTGATTCTAACCTGCAGCCAGGGTTGAGAGACAGGAATTTCGAGTGCTGCCTCGGAACAAACCAGTGCTGTCCACATTTAAGTTACAAATGAAAGAACAAGAGAAAATCTTCTTGCTCCTGGAGCTACAGTGAGCCTCCACTTGACCGACAGGTGTCACAGCCCTTCCTTTCACAGGCCCCAGGCCCCAATGTCCCACATGCCAAGCTCACCTTGACTGGGAAGCCTTCATATTCCAGGCGCAGCTGGGGATCGAGGAAGGTAGCCTGCCAGCAGTTCAGATGGGAGACCTCATCTGTCAGAATCACCTCCTGGAGCCAGGACTTCTTAGAAGACTTCAGAAGGGTCCTGTGGTCACTTGATAAATACAGCTGCAAACGGCACATGATCTGAGTCACGGCTACCAAGAAAGCTGGGGAATGGGCAACCAATGCACAGCAAGCAGGCACAAAAGCCATCTAGAACCCTGTTCCTACCCATCCTATGAGAAAACAACTATCCCTGTCCTTAGGAATATATTGTCAGGATAGTGTTTTCCCCCTCTTTCCCTTCCTCCCTCCTTCCCTGTACCCTTTTTCTCTTTCCTGTAATTGTTTGAATGAGAATGGCCCCCATGTTCATATGGTTGAATACTTGGTCCCCAGTTGGTGAGACTGTTTGGGAAGGATTAGGAGGTGTGGTCTTATTGGGAGAGGTATGTCTCTGAGGGTGGGTTTTGAGATTTCAAAAGCCCACTCCATTCTCAGTTAGCTATCTTTCTGCTTCCTGCTTAAAGATCAGATATGAGCTCTCAGCTACTGTTCCAGCACCATCTCTGCCTACCTGATGTCATTCTCCCTGCCGTGATGGTCATGGACTCTTAACAATCTGGAACGTGAACTGCCAAATTAAGTGCTTTCTTTTCTGTTGCCTTGGTCATAGTGTTTTGTCTCAGCAACAGAAAAATAAAACATTTTTCCATACTCCATTTCCTGTTCGCCTTCTCTTTCAAAACATGGGACCTGGGTCTGTACCTTATGTACTGTAAATAACATTGCTGAAAATGGGCACCTAAGATGAAGTACTCTTCAGTCTGGAGCCATCACAGCTGGCACTTGCTCATGACTCTACAGTGACCCTGACCATCTGGAATCCATGTTCCCATTGGGAATGGATGTCAGCTGCGTGGATACACTTTCTCAAGAGCCGTCCCATTCTGCTAAAGTCCAGAATGTTCTCTCTTTGTTAGCTCTTTGCTTGTTCGCCTTCACCTTAAACATGAATGTGGTTTCTCTGTCTTTTAACAAGGTTTTAGTGTGTTTTAAAATTTTAGATTTATTTTATTTATGCATATGAATGTTTTGTCAGTGTGTATGCATATGTGCTGGGTGCATTTCTGGTGCCTGCCGAGGTCAGAAGAGGGCTTTAGATCCTCTGGGACTGGTTGTAAGCCACTGTGTGCATGCTGAGAAAAGAACCCAGGTCTTCTACAAAAGGAACAAGTGCTCTTAACCATTGAGCCACCTTTTTGGCCCTTTGTGGGTGCTTTTCATCCATTAAGTGGTGCTTGAGGTACAACAAGGAAGGCATAAGTGAGTTATAATCCTCTGTTCATTTTCTACTCAGCAAGAGAGGTGATGGGCTGTGGATAAGAGCTACCCTCTGGATGTTGACTGTCCCCCACGTGACTGATGATTCCCAAGGTGGGATTATCAGGATACGAGGCCTAGTAAAAACATCTCCTATGTTTAGAGGTGTTCCGCAGGAGCCAGGTCAAACCAATGAGGCCTGGACCACGGCTGGCATGGAGAATGTAAAGAGGGCTGGCTGGCGTGTGTACTATGGAGAGAGAGAATGAGCTGGACCTGGGTGGAAAGGAGCTTTGCTGCCGTGACATTCAAAAGCAGACAGGAAGGAATAACAATATCAAGACCAGTGCTCCAACCATGTGAAGCAAGTTATAAAACCTGATCAGGAGCTAAAAGCCTTCCTGAGAGACGTTGAGAGATGCCTTACAAAAAGCACTCAGTGTTACAGTGCCAACCAAACACAAAGTGACTTTTCCCTGCACAGGCAGAGGGATTGGAAAAGATAATTATTGCATTTAACTCAAAGATTAATTCCTAATGTAATCCAGACAAAGAGAGGTAATGGGAAGAAACAAAGATCTGTCAAAGTGTATTACGGTGCTGTATAATTACAACACTACAGTCCTGGAGTAAAAATAGATGACTCCGGTGGATCAAAATAGAACCTTCAGGAAGAGTTTATGGTGCATAGGATAATTTAATATATGCTTAGGGAAGCACAGTGTGTCAGGAAAAAGAATTAGTCGAGAGCTAACATGTGAGATGGACAGTCATTTGGGAAACTTGGGTGCAAAACCCTTTGCCAAAATAAATCTCAAGTGTATTAAAGAATAAATTTAAACAAATATCAAACTGCAAATTCTAGAAATTAATACTTGCTTTTCTTCTTATCGGATCTCTAACAGATTAAACCTTAAGAGCAATGGAGGGGCTAAGGAGCTGACTCACTGAACAAAAGCTGTTCCCCCACAAGCCTGATGGCCTGTGTTTGCATCCACGGGGCCCACATGAAACAGCTAGATGCAGTAGTGTGTACATCTGCAACCCAGCAGTCCTGTGGTAAGACGGGAAGCAGAGAGAAGAGAATTGTCTGCAATCCTGTGGGCCAGCTAGCCTGGAAGACACAGTGTGAGACAGAAACGAGACCCTGTCTCAAACGAAGTGGGAGGTGAAAACTGACTCCAAATGGTGTACTACACACACACACACACACACACACACACACACACACACACACAAAGAAATAACTTCAAAGGAAAGCTGATAGATTTATCTCAAAAATACAATTAAAATGACTACAATTTAAAATACAACAAATATGAAAAATCAAATCACCCATCGAAAGGGCAGAGATGTTAAGGGCAGAGATGTAAGCCCGAATCAGGCAGAGACAAAGAACACATGGTTCCCAGGGCAAATGAGGAAGAAAAATGAGGATTATGGGGAGGGGCAAAAGTACAGGGACAGAAAGGAAACAGGTGCTACAACATTTACATACCCTTTCCTGTCTGTTCATAAGATCAGCAAAGATTTAAATTAGGATGTTTGTCACGCTTCAGGGCCGTTTGTACTTACTGTTGCTGAGAGTACAAATTGGCATAATCAATTAAGAAAGAACTGGTTACATGTTATCTTTCTTCCCCCTCCCCACCGCCCCCAGACAGGGTTTCTCTGTGTAGCCCTGGCTGTCCTGGAACTCACTCTGTAGACCAGGCTGGCCTTGAACTCACAGAGATCTACCTGCCTCTGCCTCCCGAGTGCTGGGATTAAAGGCATGTGCCACACCACCACCTGGCACATGTTATCTTGAGAGAGAGGGGTGGGGGGATTTTACTCTTTAACATAGGCTGGCCTGGAATTTGTGGCAATCCTCCTGCTTCAGTACCCCAAGTGATGAAATTATAGGTGTAATACTTCTAATAATTGTATTCGCCTTCTTGATAGCAGTAAATCTGTGCCAAAAAAATCTATTTGGAAGATAGACTCACTAACTAGGGTTTGAGGGGGATGAGCTTTAAGCATTGACACATATATGCACATGGAACTTTAGATGTGATAGAAAATTGAATAACAAATCCAATTAGCTGGGTATGGTGGCACACACCTGTAATCACAGCACTCAGGAAGCTGAACTAGATCACTAGTTCAAGGCCAGCCTGAGCTGAATAGTAAGAGCAACAGAAGAGGGGAGAAAAAGAGACTGCCTGAGCATAGAATAAGGGCTGGGAAACTATAATACTGCCACACAGTAATATATTAGGCATTCCTTAGATGTAATTGTTAAGAAGAGCTTTGAAAACCCTGGAGTAGAAAGAACCTGGGTGTTCATTATGGTCACAGCCGAGTTTTGTGTTTTCAAGAAGACACATAGAAAAGCACAAATAGAAAAAGCCAGATGCTGGTGTGCTCATCTCTGGGTGCTACACCCCTGCCTCGATGACTTAGTGTTTCACTCTTGCATCTAAACTCGGGCTGCAGATCGACACCTATGCATGGCATAGTTTGACTGGCACCATTGGCTTGGCTTAGTGGTGCCAAAAAAAATGATGATATAATGTTACATCAGACAATACTGGAATCTCCCGTTGGTGTCATTTTTCTCGAGGCTGGCGTCAAATCCTGGCGAGACACAGCTTGCAGGGGGAAGGGCTTAGCTGGGCTCCTGGTTTCAGGAGTTAAGTCTCTCGTGGTGGGGAAGACTGGGCAACAGGAACAGCTTATGGCTGTGTCTGCGCCGATGGACCAAGGAGCAGAGAGACTGGGCCAGAACCAGAAAGAGCTATAAGGCCTTTCCCCCACTGCAAATCACTTCCTCCAGCTAGTTCCCAACTCCCAAAAGAGCTCTGCCAGTTGGGAACTCAATGTTCAAACACAGGAGCCTGGGGGGGGGGGGGGGGGGGGGCCCGGACATTTCACATCCAAACCGTAGCAGTGCAAGCAGTCCTAGCTCTGCCATCCAGTAGCTGAACATCTGTGTTCCCAGTGTTCTTATGTCAGAGACCCATTTGAAGAAAAAAAATGGAGTTAATATGTGTGAAGCAATTACGGCGTTGCCTGGCACGTTGCTCAAATTTTATGAGCCACTGACTCAAACGGTAATTTACACAAATCCCTGTTACACAGCTTGCATGTGAAATTCAAGCACGAGTTTATCTGGTTCTGCTGTGCGTTTTGTTTTGTTGCGAGAGGTCTCATTCTATAGCCCAGGTGAGTCTCAAACTTAAGGCAATGCTCCAGCCTCAACCACTCAAGTGCTGGGTTTATAGGTGTGTGCCACCACACCTGGCCTATTATACTTCATTATCTCCAAAGTAAAAGAGGATCTCAGAGGCTCAAGCTTCCTGGCTTCTGCAAACTCATATTGTCTTTAGTGCTTCTTAGATAAAAACATATTTGCTAATCAAAAATTTAAAATGCCAGAGCTGAACACAATGGTCCATGCCTATAGTCCTAGATATTTGATAGGACACTGAGACAGGAGGATCACTTTGAGTCCAGGAGTTCAAGATTAGTCTGGGCAATGTATATCTTGCTGGTATTGGCGGCATATGACAAGTGTTAGTTAACCCAATCATTTAATTTACTGTTTAAAGTGGTATCAACTTTTGCCTTTTGACAGCTGCATTGCGAAGAAGACTTTGCTATCTTCACTCCTTAGCTTTTAAGGACAGGGATGCTCTTTGTTTGTTTTGTTACTTACGGTTAAGAGGAAAGAACGTAGTACAAAATGCCCATTGGAATCCACAGACTGAATCCACAGTGACAGCAGAAATGGAGTCCATTGTCTGCACAGTCCCTTCTGGAGGTAGCTATTGGCTGTCTTGGTAAACAAGAATGATAGATGACCGTAGGCACGCACAAGAAGACTCACCGTCTTGCATTCCAGCCCTGCTGGTATCCCGAGGCAGAAGTTCTGCCCGTATCTAAGGACTGGGTCCATAGCATCACTGTTTGTGCTGTCCCTGGAGGGTTGGAGCAACAGGAGAGAGTGAGGACTCTGCCTTACCATCATTCCTATGCTTTTCTTGACAGCCTATATCACATACTGTACTAAATAAAATAGCGAAAGTTCCTCTCCGGTCTGTCTTATTTGCCAGGCAAAGACCTCAGTCATCCGAGATGATGTCAATCCGAGACACTAATGAGAATCATGTGCTGGAACCCATCATCAATTTGTGACACATTAATTGAAATATTCTTGAGCACCAACTAAAAGACTTTTTTTCTTTCTCATGTATTAATCTATTCATGTCTTTGAGAAATGTGTGGTTTTGTTTTTTGGTGTTTTGAGACAGTCTCACACTGAAGCCCCAAGCTGGCCTTAGACCCACCATGTAGCCCAAACTGACATGGAACTTGGAGGAATCCTCCTGCCTCAGCCTCATGAGAGTGCTGAGGTTACAGCTATAAACCACCATGACCCCCTGTAAAAGTTCTTTTGTTTTAGCCTCAACACCCAGCTAGTGTGAGCATACTATCCCCTACTCTGCCCCACAGGTCAAACCCAGAGCCTCCCCACTCTGTAGCCCTTGACCAGAGTGGACTAAAGCATGCCATGTCAACACAGGCCGAGAACTTCTGTTCATATGCGCTGACGTTTTCAGACAGAGCCAAGGTTACACCTCTGCAGACATTGAATACAATGCCCACCCTCCCCCCCATAATCTTCCAGGGACAGAAATGGTCATCAACTTGAAGTTGTTTTACTGCAAACCATCTGGACTCAAGAAAAATTCAGTGAAGGCTGCAGAAGGCAGGCTCTATCTTGTCACTGAAGCATTGTCACAAAGTCCTCAGCAGAGGGAAAGTGGTGGTTTTTAGTTGTTATTGTGTGTGTTTCTAAGGGTCTCGTGGAGCCTTTCCAAACCCTCAGGTCAATTGTTGGTAGATGATTGATTTTAAAAGAGTAGAACCCACCTCCAGTGGCCTTTTGTGAAATGGCATATTTGTGTTGTGAAGTTAGCGTAACATCCAGAACAATGCGAGCACTCTGCTGAGCACAAAGCATCCTGCAAACACTTTTGCGAAAAGCCTTCTCTGCTTCCAGGCAGAATATATGTTCAGTTCTCTGGATCTGACCATTGTGAAGCAAATGTTTTGAACTGAACACAAATAGCTAAATAACCTGTCGTCTTAGGCAAATAGGCGTGTAAAGGGCCCTCAGCAATAGTTCTCAGGTAAGTAAGCAAGGTATGACCTCAGAAAATGTTCACATAACCTTTGCCTGCAACCATGACTGCCTGATCCCTGTGTGTGTGTGTGTGTGTGTGTGTGTGTGTGTGTGTGTGTGTCCATCTGTCTGTGTTTGTCTGTGTGTATTTGTGTGTGTGTACAGTGGTATTCCTCAGGTGCTGTTCATCTAAAAAAAAAAGACTGTCTCATTTGGCCTGAAATTCACCAAGTAAGCTAGGCAAGCAAGTCTCAGAGGTCTGCATGTCTCTTCCTCCCCAGTGTTGGAATTGCAAGAGTGTGCCACCACACTAGTCTTTTTTTAATAGGGTTTCTAGGAATCCCACTCAGGTCCTCGCACATATGAGGCAAACACTTACTTACTAGTTTCTCCTCATCTCAGAGATTTGTAAACTACAAATCCAAGCAGATTCTGCAGTGCTGACACTGAGCATCTCTACCTCAGAATGGTGAAGGTGTTCCTGCCCGTCGGGACGGTGGTCCGAACAGCACTCACACCACAGGGCACTTCCAGTTCATCACATATCTGGGCTTTAACTTCATCTGGACTCATGCACAGGCTCAGGTCTCCTTCCTGAAACAAGCCAGCTTCCTCCCCCCGGGGGTGGCCAGGATTCACAAGGATCACTTTATCGCCATAGTGGGCAAATCCATCTTCGGTTACAGAAAGCTCCATCTACAATTTGAACAGGAATTTTCCAATAAGCCAATCAATTCCTTAGCTGCTGAGACCAAGGACCCTTCCGACTGTACCTCCTTTCCTTCTTAGACTGGCACCATTTCAATAAGGCCTTCCCTCCTTCCCTCCCTCCTCCCTCCCTGCTTCCCATCCTTAGTGTCCTTCCCTTCCACTTTATCAAGAAAGTTCCCAATGACCCTAAGCAAGGTCAAGCGAAGCTGTTGGAGTTCACACAGGTTGGTTCCATTCTCAAGTCATTCAACACTTGTTAAAGATTTTTGAGCAGCAACTGAAAGGCACTTTACTTGGGCAAGCATCAATCCATCCCTTTACAGGCAAACATAATTAAGTAAACATAATTAAGGGCATATTTCCCTTCTGTTTCTAAAATCTTGGAGGATTTTAAACTGTACTTTTCAGATTTTTTTTTAAGTTTCCAAAATGGTTAGTTGTTTATAGAGATTTTCCATGCTTAACCCACACTGAATTTGACAGCAGTTTCAACCTGGCGTGGGAATTAGACATTACCGGTCTCAAGATATTCTTTTTCAGCCTTCTGTTCCTCTGTATAAGAAGTTCTCCCTTCTCCCTCTTCTCTAGGAAATCTCTCATGCGCTCCTGGGGGGAAGAGACAGAGTAAAGGGGAGTCCAGGGCGGAGCTGTTGCAGAGCAGATGTAATGGTAGCTTTTCCCTCAGAAGCATCTCAAGTTCAAAGACAAAAGGAAATGTGATCGTGACAGGGATGGCAGAATGTCCTCCACATGTCACCGCGGAATGCTTAGAGAAAACTGAGAGGGAAAAATGCACGGAAAAGAAGAGGAGACGCCCGGATGCTTACTTAACCCAACCAGAAACAATCAAGAATGGTATTTGGAGCCCAGCGGTGGTGGCTCACGCCTTTAATCCCAGCACTCCGGAAGCAGAGCCAGGCGGATCTCT
>CABHPP010144936.1:0-51086 GCA_902168425.1 Peromyscus attwateri
ATTGACCATGAATTATTAATAGTTATAAATAAAATTGGGCAATATGGATATATAATAGTCCATGAAATACTGAATTTTCCATTTCACATAAAAATATCAATATGATCATCTACATATTAGTGTTTAATGTGGGTTGCTACCTGTTTTAGTCAGTGTTCTACTGCTGTGAAGAGACACTATGACTATGGCAACTCTTAAAATGGAAAGCATTATAGGTGGGGATTCCTTGCAGTATCAGAGGTTTAGTCCATTATTCTCCTAGTGGGGAGCATGGCAACCTGCAGGCAGGCAGACATGGTAGCTGAGACTTCTACATCCACATCAACAAACAGTAGAAAGAAAGAGAGCCACTGGACCTGGCTTAAGGTTTTGAATCCCCAAAGCTCACCCTCAACACCTACTCCCACAAGGCCATACTTCCTAATCCCTCTCAAGTAGTACTACTCCCTTTTTAATTTAATTTAATTTAATTTAATTTTTAATTTCAATGAGCATGCATTTAAAAATATTTTATTCAAACCACCACAATGCCCTACATAGGTATGTTCCTATTTGTTTATGAAACTATAAAAATATACAAGTCTACCTATGAATTGGCATATCCACAACTCCCAAGACAGTGGGCTTAAGATTGGACATGAAAATGTGAAAAGATTATTCTAAAAAACGAAACACTAAATTATTTAACCCTCTCTTTTTGACTAGTTTTATGTGAACTTGACACAACATAGAGTCAGTTTGGCAGAGAGACCCTCAACTGAGAAAATGTCCACACCTATGGGCAAATCTGTTGTGGATTGTTCCAATTGATGACATTGGAGAGGACCACTCACCCTGGCCAGGTGCACCTTCCATGCTGGCGGACCTGAGTGCTCTAATAAGACAGGTTGAGCAAGACATGAAGAATGACTTCTGCTTCAGTGCCTGCCTCCTGGTTCCTGCCTTGCTGAGTTCCTACCCTGGCTTTCTTCAATGATAGATTGTGATGTGGTAGTCTAAGCAAATTAAACCCTTCTCTCCCCAAGTTGTTTTTGGCCTCTGCATCTATATGGGTTTCTTATGGTTTTTCTTGGACACTTTGTTTTTCTGTTGGTTGTTTGCTTAGTGCTTTTCAGGTTTCTTTGTGTTTATTTTATCTGATGTCCTTATTTCTTCGTCTTCCTTCTCCTCCTTGTCTCCTCCTCCTCCTCCTCCTCTTCTTCTTTTTCTTCTTCTTCTTCTACCTTCTCCTCCTCCTCCTCCTCCTCCTCCTCCTCCTCCTCCTCCTCCTCCTCCTCCTCCTCCTTCTTCTTCTTATGTCTTATTTTCTTGTAAACACAGGTTAGGCCCTGGAGAGTTGGTCACTTACTGCAGCATCATCTTCTTTCCACTAGTGTAAGAACACATACCTTCACCACAACAGGAACACAGGCCACGGAATTCATTTCAGACTCCAAAATCAAGAAGGAAATTAAACTTATTTTCCTTTCAAATTTCCAAGGTCTAGGTATTTCATTAGAGCAATTGAAAAAAAAGAGTGGACGCAGGCAGCATGCTGAACCCAACCTCGGGTGCTTTGAGCCTCAAGAACAGAGAATGAGTGACAGGACAGCACAACAGCCTTGAAGCAAATAGCAACCTGAAAGGCCTTAGTCCTTTAGTGTCACCAACCGAAGGTCATGTGTGCAAATGCCTTTGGAGGCCAGAAGAGGAATCTCTTGGAGTTTGTGTTCCAGGTGATAGTGAGCTGTCTAATTTGGGTGCTGGAAGCCAAACTCAGGTCTTCTTAGATGAACAAACACTCTCAACCACTAAGCCAGATCTTCAGCCATAGATGTGTTCATTTTTTTAACTATACAGATAGATAGATAGATAGATAGATAGATAGATAGATAGATAGATAGATAGATAGATAGATAATGTATCTCCAAGTAGTCCTGGCTATCCTGGGACTCAATATGTGGATTAGGCAGGCCTCTAACTCAGAGATCCACCTCTTCCATTCCACACCAAATGCTGGAATTAAAAAGTGTGTATCATCATGCCAGGACACAAATATGTATTTTTAATAAGGTGTTGCATCTATATTTGAAAAGTTCTGCAAGGTGCTGAGATAAGCAATTCTCTCTCTCTCTCTCTCTCTCTCTCTCTCTCTCTCTCTCTCTTTGTGTGTGTGTGTGTTTCTTATAGGAAAGGTTAAGATCTAATGTATAAACCATGTGTGGTGGTACACCTCTTTAATCCCAGCACTTGGGATGCAGCATCAGATGGATCTCTGTGAGTTCACAGAGAGACTGATGCACATAGTGTGCTCCAGGACACCCCGGACTACATAAAGAAATCCTGTCTAAAACAACAACAAACATATGTATACAATCACCAAAAGAAGGAAATTTCATCTGTAAAATAAAGATGTAAACTTCGTTTAAAATAAACCTCTTTTAAGATACCAAAAAAAGAAAAAGGAAAAAAAAAGGGGATGTAGAAGAGAGACAGTACACAACAAAGAGATCATAAGGTTATAACGTTTATTTCCAAGTCATTTTCAAAATAAGGAAGATATTTTCAATTAATATTTTCTTATCAATATACAATGAATCATAAAAGAAATATGTAAATTCATCCTAATTTTTTGAATGGGCTTGCTTTATTCAAAATTTCTTGCCTGGAGATTATATTTATTTGATATTTAAAATGAATACAATTTAAATTTCCTTTCAACTCCCTTGTGAGATAGGCAGGTTTCCCCACTGATGTTCTACCCTTGAAAAGTAGATACTTGTGTCCCTGCATAGCTGAGTCTCCTACTCTATGCTGCAGTACAGGCAATTATGCTCTGCAAATACTTGATTCACTTAAGAGCTACATGCTAGAAGTTTTACTTCCTCTACTTATTATTTTATTTATTATATTCAAGGTGAAATTACTTGGCCACTCTTTTAAAAATTAATAATAAGCAAATGGATTGTATTCACCAACTCTTATAAAAATAATAGAAAAAATGAATTAATTCTTTTTGAACTATATTTTTCTTGTAATGGGTCTCTCCTATGCTAGACAAGCTCTCTATATCTAAGCTTTGTTCTAACCCTTTTTAAATTGTGGTTTGAAACAAGATCTCATTCAGGTGACTTTACTCTCTCTCATTCAATTCCAAAGGCTGGCCTTGATCTCTATGAAGCCCAAAACGTCCTAGAACTTGTGAACCAATTCTCCTGCCTCAGACATCCATGTAACTCCAGTTTTAATGCTACACTTTCAGAAATAGTTATTTTTTTCTGGTTTGTTCATTTGCTTATTAATTTAATTGTTCACTTTTGGTTTCTTTTACACTAAGGTCTTTTTTTGTTAGACCAGGTTAGCCTAAAAGTTTCCAGGCAGCCCATATCAGTCTCAATTTAATGATATTCCTCCTACCTTGCCTTCCAGAGTGTTTAAGGTATGGTCATGAGTCATCATGCCCAAACTCTGGCCATTTTTATTATTAAATGGTTGTATTAGTCAGAGTTCTCTATAGTAATAGAACTTACACAATGAACCTCTCTTTCTCTCATATATATATATATATATATATATATATATATATACACACACACATATATATACATATACATATATATATATACATATGTGTGTGTGTGTGTACTTGTGTATGAATAAAGGGGAATTATTAGAATTCCTTACATGATGCAATCCAGTTAATCCAACAATGGCTAGCAGAGAATAAGAAATTCAAGAATCTAGTAGTTCCACAAGTCTGGATGTTCAACTAGTCTTCAGCATACACTGGAATCCCAAAGAAGCACACTCTAATATCTGTGAATGAATAGACTTGCTAGCAAGGTGAGGGCAAACAGGAAAAGAGCAAAAGTTTCCTTCTTCCCTGTCCTTATATAGGCTTCTAGCAGAATGTGTGGCCCACATTAAAGGTAGGTTTTCCAGCTTCAAGATCCAGATTAAAGACTTGTGTCTTCCTACCTCAAAGGTCCAGATTAGAAAACAGATATACAAACATGGTGATATTTCATTTGTGTTGAAATGTGATTTTATCTGTATGTTAATAAATAAAGTTGCCTGGGGGGTCAGAGCTAATAGCAAGCCATAGCAGAAGCTGGCTGGTGGTTGCACACTACCTTAATCTGATCACATGGCAGGCAGAGTCTATGTGTTCAAGAACACATGCATTTAATCTCAATACCAACCCTAGAGACCTGGAAGTCTGTATAGACAGGCATTGACGAGGAGGTCGCGTGGTTGGGTTTACAACCAATGAGAAGGCAGAACAGAAAGTCAATAAAAAGACAGACACACAGAAAGTAAGGTCTCTTTCTCAGGGGAAGGACAGCAGCAGCAGTGAGGGATAAGAAGACAGTTTTAGTCTCAGCTCTTAGCTACTGCTCTGACCTCTTGGGCTTTTAACTCTGCATTTGGCTCTGTGTTTCTTATTTAATAAAACCGTTACATCTACATACAAACATCAAAATAAGCAAATATCCCTCACAGGTGTGGTGTGCTCTCCATTTTTGGATTTTAGTTAATTCTAAATGTAGTCAATTGAAATAAAAAAATAGCCATCACAGTTATTTGTTATTCAAAATGGCAGATTACCTTTACTCAATTGTATGAAATATTGAGAATAAATACAAATAAGTGTTGTAGAAGAGCTACATCATATATTCAAATATTCATTGGTCACTTTTTTTATGGGCTTAAAGAACAATGTATTGAAAGTAATTATCAACAGATAAAAAACATTTCATCACAATTAATATAGCTTTTGCAGTGACTGTCATTCATTTAAGCAAAGCAATTGTTTCTGACAGGCAGGATATAACTGTACCTGTCAAAGTATCTCTATCATTATTTTATGTTGTATATAAAATGTCAATTATGATCATAAAAGCATAGTTTAGAAGAATGAAACAGCTTTCAACACCGAAAATTACATTTGGAATCATCTGTTCTAAATATCAGAGGACAAATGTCTACAGCAAAATGCTATTTGTACAACACTGAAACAAAGACAATACATTATATTTCTCTGAATTATTTAACTTCCCTGGCTGAAGATTATTGCTCTAAAAATAAGTGGACATTTTAGATAAAATATTTGAATAAGTAAACTATATCTCTGCATCTGGATGAAGACTTTCC
This sequence comes from Peromyscus attwateri, assembly GCA_902168425.1. NCBI lineage: Eukaryota > Metazoa > Chordata > Mammalia > Rodentia > Cricetidae > Peromyscus > Peromyscus attwateri. The sequence continues at coordinate 5,134 of CABHPP010144936.1, forward strand.
AGAATATTTGTAATGATCTATAATCTCACTAGCATTTCAGGAGGACTTTTAAACTTCTGTGTGTAATAATGTACTTGTTAGGCTAGGAAAAGAGGGATTTATTCCAGAACATGGAGAATCAGAGTCCTCAGTGAGGGAAGGTGGCCAGGACTAGCTTCAGTAATTAGAAAGATGGCTGGTAAGAGGTGGCCACTCTGTTGTCTGTACTTTAACCAAGGGCCTCCTACAACTTTGCAGATACCTGCTGTCTCTTTGTCTTTCTTCCTAGACAGTGTATTTGAACAGATCTCCATACATTCCATTCGAGGACCAGGATATTCCAGGAAACCTGAGCATACTTAAAGGAAGGTTGGGGTATGCTTGCATCTAAATGTAAACAAAAAAGAATGATCTATAAATATAAATTGATGGGTCCCATCTGATATTTTGAAACATATATGTGTTGTGTGATATTTAAATGAATTGAACATGTCAATCTTCTCAAAAATATTTTTTCTATATAAGATAAACTTTAAAACTTATAGCTTTAAGAAATATCTACTGTTTTATTATTTTGTATCAATTAATCTTACAATAACACTAACTTTCTGCACCTATCCAGCTAAAGCATATCAATTGTATTGTATTTCTAATAAATGTTATATATATGTATATATTAATTTGATTTCTTTGAACATGAAGATGTTAAATATATTACTACTGGACATTCTGCTGCTTGTTAAGATTTAATATAATGAAAAACAACATAGAGTATTCTCTCACTAATTTTCCAGTTTTTTTTGTTGAAAATCAATAACAACTAAATTCTTATTTAAGAAAATGAGAGGATATAATTAGACTTCCAGAGGGCATGAAATATTTTCATATGAGCAAAGTAGTGATGCAACTTTAAATTTATTACATAATAGTAAAATTAAGAGTTTGCATAGGAATGAGGGGGGATATATTCTAACTATATTATGTTTAGAATCAGAATATCTCTGACTCAATATGGAAAAATATCATAATAAACGCATAACTAATATGAAACATAAAATAACCATTTAACAAATAAATATTGAGAATTAAAATGATTGCATGAAGTAAGATTTGATAGGGAAAAAGCCTAGAGAATGCAGTTTGTTCTGATTCCGTCAGTGAGGTCAGGATCGTCCTCATGACTGTAGAACAACACATATGGCCTTGAGATATTCTATGTGATATATTTCCAAAAGATTTACTGAGGTTACTATGATTGAAGAAAACACAACACAAAGAATTGTAGGCAAATGAGGAAAGCTGCAAGTGGGAGATGTGGCCTTCCCTGGGGAAGAACACATCAAATAGTTGTCCAAAGCCAAACAGTCTATCATGTAAACAAACATACTGACAATGTTACATGGACTCAAAAGTTTATGTTAAGTTATATATATGTATATATACTATACAAATATACATGCAATAACAATTATGGAGGAAAAAGGCTCTGAAATTTAGGAGGGTGGAGAGGGTTATATGACAGGGTTTAGAAGGAGGAAAGGGAAAGGAAAATGCAATTATATTACAATCTTAAAAATTAAAACATTTTTAAAAGAAAGTAAAAATAAAATGAATTTTGAATATGGATTTATGTTCTGAATTGAAAGGTTATTTTTTTGTGACTCAAGTCAAGTGGTTAATTTTCATGTAATACAGTGACGAACAAATGCAGAGAAATTATATTGTAAAATTTACACAAAGCTCTCCAGGAAGTTGTGTTGATGGGGCATCCTTCCATACAGACAGGTCTATCATGTAAAGAAGTTTAGCAGATTTCTCATGGATGTATATGATTATTAAAAAATCATACAAGTCCAAACAAAAACATTTAGAGATAATTAAAAAATATAACTGTAGCATGAATGTTAAATAGTCTTATTAATAAAATCAAACCCAAGCCAGGTATTGGGGTGAACACTGGAAGATCAGAGAGACAGAACCAGCCGCAGCTAACCTCGCCTGGCCAACTTCTCAGCTGGTCTTGTTTCCTCAGACTGGAAGCCTCTGTGTCCTCATATCTGGATGGCTCTCAGCTGAACTGCTGCTCGAAAGTCTGAACGCTTAACCAGCCAAATGCTTAACCAGGCCAAATGCTTCTAGTTTCTGGTCCTCACGCCTTATATACCTTTCTGCTTTCTACCACTACTCCATGGGATTAAAGGCTCGCTTTCTGGGATTAAAGGCATGTGTCACCATGCCTGGCTGTTTACAATGTGGCCTTGAACTCACAGAGATCCAGAGGGATTTCTATCTTTGGAATGCTAGGATTAAAGGCCTGTGCTACCACTGCCTGTCCTCATGTTTAATATTGTGGCTGTCCTGTTCTCTGACCCCAGATAAGTTTATTAGCATACACAATATTTTGGGGAACACAATACTACCACATATAACTGTGTATTATAAATAATTAGAAATAACTGAAGAAAATATGGATATATTACTTAAATGTCATTGAAATCATCCTAGGTATATGCTGCATTAAATGTCCTATAACATAATTATGAGGAATTCAAATCCCAATAAATCAAATATGCATATAGATCTAAGTCAGGTTGGCACATTAGAATATGTTATTGTTTTCATTTTCATTTTTTTTTAATTTCAGCACACATGTATTTGTGTTGAACTTGATCATTATTTTGAATGCACACACAAATTGCATGTGTAAAAGAAAGGATCAACAAAAGCATAATTTACTAAAACACTCTATGATATTATGTATTTTCATACAAAATGTTAAAAAGAACTATGACAATATAATCTTGGTGTCTCCTCCATTTACACCTAAATCTTTCATTGAGCCAATTTCCACTTACATTACTCCAAACATCTATAACTATAGTAAACCAAACAACCTACTTTGATAATATCCAAGTGCTCTGGCTATTTAAGTACTTACAACTCAGTAAATGTGAGAGATGTGCCTTTTGGTCCTTTACAGAGTATGTCTGCAGAAAGTTAAAACTCCTAGGGGGGATATAGGAAATACATACTCCACATAATTTTAATTAGTTTTCTCAGCAGGCATGACCCCAACCATAAATTGCTATAATGTGTTTTAGTTTGAAAGGTATTACTACTCTTGTATTCATCAAAAAGAACAAAAACAAGTAAGTTGATAACTTAGTGTGTCTAGTATTATTTTGTCTAGGCATTTCTTTGTTCATTATTTTAAATGTTATAAGGATATTTGCCATTTAAACATTGTTAAAATTTTCATTTTAAGGACTGAGAAAATAAAATGAGATTTTATATATCCAGGAGAAAACAGCCACTATCATATTATTTCTGTGTGGTTCTCAAACCTCTTGCTTTTTCCTCTTTTGTGTGTTCAGGAGCCACTTCATGGGAATCAAGTGATAATGAGGTAGAATTCGATTCCAAATATTTCAACATCATTTGAAAGATTTAGACTTTCAATAAAATTACTGCAATCACATTTTCTGTCTTATTCATTTTATTACTATTTCACCATTTCATACACTTTTCTTCTACATATTTTGTAATAATAATTAATTATTTTCCCAGTCCCTTTCCTCCCTTCTGTCTTCCTAGGCACCCCAGCTCCACTATTTCTCACATTTACCAGCTCTTTCTTTAATTGTTGCTAAATACGTGTTTGGGTAGATGTGTACTCCTAAATAGATATTTATTATTTCTATTAATTTTGAGATTAAAAGTATATTATTTCTTCTTTCCTTTCCTCCTTCCCAACAGTCACATATAAGGTCTATCTATATAGCTCTAAATGATGAACCTCATTTATAGTCCAAGCTTGTCTGAAACTCATGACACTCATCCTTCCTCAGCCTCTGAGTGACTCCTGGGATTATGGGCCTTTGCTAATGTTTTGTAAGCATTACTTAACACTCTCAGTTCACCAAATTACTCTATTCTACTATTTAACCAAGGCAGGGAAAATCACATATGATAAAGTGTATAAGAACATACCCATAGGTTGATAGACACGTTCACACAACCTATAATTTCACAGGATGTAATCTTTTATTTCAAGCTTATGTTTCACAGGCTTACATAATATTTGATCAAAACATTTAATTGCAACGCCAACTGTAACTAGTATAAAAGATTTATAAATTAAAGTCTGACCCTGGGAATTATCAGGTTAGTCCATAGTATGTGCTTATACTTGAAGTAGGTATCTGTTGGTGGGCATGACCTTGGGCATGAGTTGTTTAATATAGCACCTCTCTTGATGCATCAATTTTATTTACTTGAGTTTATGTTCAAGAAGATAAAAGTATACATTTAGACTGGGATAGCCAAAGAACTGTATTCCATATGCTTTAAAAAAAAAAGAAAACAAAACAAAATCAACAACCAAAACATACACTCATATACACGCACACAAAACAAAACTATAAAACCATCTTGTAAAAATCCAAAATTTTTCTGTGCACTGCTCATTATGATGAAGTTGCTATAGGTTGGCAACTTAATAATTATTAACTTATTAAATGTCTTAGCTATCTTTGTACTCCATGTGGAAAACTGCTGTCATAAGAACAGTCAAAAGAAGTTTGTAAGTTTGATTATAAGTTTCTATCATTATTCACAGGCAAATAATTAGACTTCGGAAAACATTTGTGTAAATGGGAAGATTGACATATTGATTTTGAAATGTTATTCAACTTTAATTAAAAAGTACATATATTTACAGTGTACCCATTTAAATTTTCTGTAAATTTTTTATTTGCAGTGAAAACCATTAGGAGGCAGATATTGTGTAAAGTATGCAATAAACCTGAAGAATATTAAGTATGATTAAAATGATTCCACCTTACATTTTAAAAATAATTGCTGAGCTTTGATAATTTTGAAATATGGAAAGTAGAAACTGAATTTCATAAATGTACCTGCATATGTGATATTTTAAATAACCAGACAAATATTCTGTGATTCTGCCTAATTATATAAATTTTGCTTCATCTTTCATAGTATTAATATTATTTATGAATTCATATTTTTTACTGCTTTCACTTCAAACTTGTACAAATATTCAGAACTCTAGAAATATATGCCATTTTACTTGGTAACTAGAGAATAAAACTCTTAGATATCCCTATATACTTGAATTGAAATGAGCTATAATCTAAAAATGTAAATTATCTTTGACATAAAAAAATTAACATTCAATACCACATGTAGCTTTGAGATAAGCACCAAGCAAAGCCTTTGGCTTCCTGGAGCAAATATTCTTTCAATTGTTTATTTATCCCCAATGAATGAATAATACCCACTTCATATTACCAGTGCTTAGTATTTCAGACCTTTCTTGTTAAATCACCATGGAGTGATGCAGACACACAGCTAGTTTACAAGCACTTAAAAATCAAATTATTTAAAAGATATACGAAAGAAATCTGCATGGAAACCAGGATTGCTATCATGATTAAAGGGAAAAAAATCAATGTATTATATATGAAATTTTACATTTTAATATATGAACATTCTATAGAAAAATAGAATTTCCTATATTCAGTATTAAAGACATCAGGGTAATGTGACTTTATGGCTTCTTGGTGGGCATGTTTAAATGAATGCTACATTTTAGTTTTTAAATTTTGTCATTTATTTATGTGTATGTGTGTGTGTGCTTATGTGCTTGTATGTGGACATGTGTGTAGATCCCCTAAAAAAGGAAGTTACAGGTGATTGTTAGCTGCCTGAAGTGGGTGCCAAACTTTGGTCCTCTGCAAGAGTAGCGAGAGCTCTTCACCATTGAGCCATGATTCCAGCTCCTGGATTTGATTCTAGAGGTCAGTCACTGTGAATCTTAGATACTTGTTTGCAGCATTCATATTTTTATAATCATTTTAAGTGCTTTTTCTTCAGAATTTCCTTTTAGGATGAACGACTACTTATTTTTCTAAAAATTAATTTAATGAAAAAGTTATCTTTCTGTAAACATTTCATTATACTCTAATTACAATGAAACATTTAAATCCATTACAAACCACCTGTGACGTCTCCAAGATCGGAATACAATGCAATCTTTGTAAGTGAATATTTGCATGAGCTATGATTCCTTACACTACCCTGCATATGTGAATGCTTACACACTACACCGTGACACCAATTACTGAGATATTAATTAGGAATATTTCAAATTGTGACATGATAGAACCCTTGGGAACCAACATCGGTTCTCTCTAGTCTCCTACCAAATGAACTATATTTTTCCTCACGTGTGTTCCCTCATTTTAGACATGAGTGTGAATGCAGCTTTCAGATGTGGAAACTACGTGCTAAACAAAATCAAAGTGTGCCTCAACCATTTCCTATTTTATGTTCACCTATTCATCTTTGCTACAGACTGAAAATGTTTCTCCAGAACCGACAGTGGAGTTACATTAAGTGAAATCATTGTATTTTATAAAGGTAATGGAACTTAAATGTCTTTAAAGGAAAAATGTCTCCTAGCTTAAAAAAAATGTATTTCTCCAAAACCACATCAAAGAATTGTCATTAAAAGATTGTATCCTTGCTTAATTATACTTATAGTTTGTGTAAACTCAGTGCTGACTTAAAAGTCAAATGAGCTTCCAGGTAACTAAGCATTTCCCAGCTTGTATAGGAAACATGAACTCTAATTAAGAAATCATTATTTTGAGTATCTTGCCTCTGAAAATGTTTTGTTAATAATTAAACCAAATAAAGATTTGTTTAAAGAAGATTTCACAGGGCAGCTGAAGTATCCCTTATTGAGCAATTGGCAACCAATGTGAATAGTAACCAAACTGTTATTTAGGACGATGTCTTTGTTAAACAGAGTACAAGAGTCAACTGGTGAAAAGACAGAAGAGTTGGGCAAATAATTACTTTCTGACCTAAAACTTCCACTGATATACAACTGGAGTTTTATGACTTAGTAACTAAGCAAATTGTAAAATGTTTTAGAACAAAGAAGAAGGACAACACCAAATTTCCTAGAGTTGGGAAGAATTCATATGATACACAAGACAGATGATGTGTACTTGTAACAGAGAGTTTGGGTTGGTCTTAGCATTTACATATTACACAAAAGGTTTCTATCTTACTGCTTCTATGTGTGTGCTTAAAAATCAGTATGACACCTTTGGTGTAACTTGAGAGTTTATAATTTTTATAATTAATTAATAATTAATTATTCCCCAGCCCAGTCACAGTTTCCCCTCCCTCTCTCCTTTGCTCCCAGGCCCTCCCCCTGGTTTTCCCTCTGCCCTTCCACAACCCACTCCTTCTCTTTTGTCTTCAGAAAAATGTAGGCCTTCCAACCATGGCATATCAAACTGCAGTGAGATTAGACACCTCCTGTCCTATTGAGGCTGGACAAGGCAACCTAGTAGGAGGAAAGGGTCCTAAGAGTAGGTAGCAGAGTCAGAAACAGCCTCTGATCCCTCTGCTAGGATTCTCACAAGAAGACTAAGCTACACTTCTGTAACACGTGTGCAGAGGGCTTAGGTCAGTCCCATGCAAGTTCTCTGGTTGTCAGTTCAGTATCTGTGAATCCCTATTAGTCCGGGTTAGTTGATTCTGTGGATTTTCTTCTCGTGTGCTTGGTCCCTCTGGCTCCCATCATCCTTTCCTTCCTCCCTTTCTTCCACAAGATTCGCCAAGGTTTGCCTAGTGTTCGGCTATGGGTCTCTGCTTCTTTTTGCATCAGTTGCTGGGGGAAGCCCCTCTGATGACAATTGGGCTAGGCAACAATCTATGCATGTAGCAGAATATCATTAAGAATCATTACATTTACTTTTTTAAAATTTTTTGCTAGTCATGTTTAGTTCTATACTAGGTCTCTGGGCTGTCCAGCGTTTGGGTCCTGGACCTCCAGGCAGTGTCAGGAGTGGGCTCCGCTCATGGTATGGGTTTCAAGCTGGACCAGTCATTGGATGGCCTCTCCCATAATTTCTGCACTACCTTTGTCCCAGCATATCTTGTAGGCAGGGCAAATTGTAGGTCAGAAGTTATGTGGCTGGATCGGGGTCCCAATCCCTCCACTGGAAGTCTTGCCTGGTTACAGGAAATGGCCCATTCAGGCTCCATATCTCCTATAGCTAGGAGTCTTAGATAAGGTCACTCTTGTAGATTCCAGGGAGTTTCCATTGCACTAGGTTTCTAGCTCATCCCAGAGGTGTCCCTGATTACAGTTGTCTTTCCCAGTACTCTCTGCCTCCATTCTCTCGGTACCTGATAGCTCCTGTAACCATGCCCCACCCCACTCCCCCATCCAGACCTCTCCCCGGGAAACATGAATCTCAGTGTGAATGGGAAATACAATAGCCATCACGGGTAGAGTTTATCATTTTAATTTTCAATTTTACACTGTTGTTTCCTAAGAAAACCATAGGGAACAACAATCACGTGATACATGTAGTTCGTTGTAAGACATGAAAGAAGGCATAAGCGTTGTTACAACAGGAAGGCATTTAAAAAGAAGCTGAGAGAGGAGAGAGAGAGAGAGAGAGAGAGAGAGAGAGAGAGAGAGAGAGAGAGGGAGAGACAACTTCAAATACATTAGTAGGACTAATTTAAAGATACCTAATTATGACAGATTTGCATCTAAACACTGAAGGATTCTACTGTGAAAATACACTAACATATGACCATATGACATTACTCTTGCTGGTATTACAGTCTCTCTCATGCCAATAGCCAAAAGCTGGTCATCAACTACAGAGGAAATCCTAGATAAACATATATATTATTTAAAAAAATAAAAACCAATGGATATCTAATGTGCTTATGTTCCTATAGAATAATATGCACAAGTGACAACTGAATTAAAGTTGCTGATGAAAAATAATGCTAAATGTGAGACTAGGAATCCTCAGCAATGCCTTCTCTAGATTTAGCCAGTAAAATATCCAGAACATATTACTCTAAGAAAAAGGAGGATATCAACAAACATACTGAACTGGATAGGGAAAAGCCCATAAAGGCCTGAGAAGTGCAGGCGGCTTTGCAAAGCTTGTTGCGGGAAAGGTGGTCCTCCCCAGGGAAGAGCACTGTGCTTTTCAGTGCTGAATAGTCAGCCTTGAAACATACATACAAGTCACATTACACCGACTCAACAGATTATGCTTAGGAATACATTTGTATATACAAATACATACCTGCATGCAATAACAATTAATGAAACAATAGGCCATGAACTTGAAGGAAGGAGGGAGGGGTAGGAGGGAAGTTTTGGAGGACGTTGTAACTCAATTACAATCTCAAAAATGAAAGAAAAGAGAAAAGGGTCATGTTGACTGAGAAAGGGGCCAGAGATTACTGAGCAGCACGTGTTCTAGGGGCGCTAGGGTTGCGCTAAGAAAATAATTATCTATGAACAAAATGAAGCCCATCGGTTAAGCTTCTTGTAGCTCTATCTGTCACTTTGGAAAAGTCATTTTTCCGTTTTTAAGCCTCTACTTTGGCATTTTATAGTGGGAGTGATAAGAATGTCTATTCATTTTAACATTTGGGGCCTCTACCAGGCTATGCAAAGAGATCAGAATCCCAACTTGTAAAGATTTTTCTTTCCTACAAAAATCTCAACTTTGTAGCTTTAAAAAGAACAAATAATTGATCGACATTCTTTCAGAGAAGAAGTAATCTAGATGTCAAAGTTATTTTTCCTCAGAATGTTCACTATAGCGTGGGCCAATTTTTAGAGTATTATTAAGTGGTTTAATTCTTACTTAGTTTATGGTATTTCCCAGGGACATGAACTTTCTATGTTTCTCTGCACTTGGGTCTTGCTGCACTCTCCATGGAACCAAGTGTTACTTAATATATATTTCATATTATACATAGTAAGAGTAAAGTGTCTGGTAATATGCTTTTAAACACACTAGAAGTAACAGAAAACCCAGTGTATTTTTTAAAGAACAAAGAAAAGCACAATTAAAATTTTAAATGCCTTAGAAATCCCTTCAGCAATTATGCTCCAGAAAGTTCGTGATAGACATTTTGATTGTGTGTTGAAAATCTAAGAGGTTGAATGCCTTATGCTGAAACGGAAAAAGTAGAGAAATACAAAGAAATGTGATTCTCAGGCTCTTTCTGGCCCTGCTGTGTGCATATTCCTTAGTGACATATAAATGATTTCACAGCCAAGGTTCTCACAGTAAATAATTTACTTTCCCACCATAGACTTTATAGGTGTTATATACACTCTTTACGAGATAGCAATCAAATTCAGTAGGTTCCTTTATTTGTCTGTTGCCTTTATTCATTTGCAGAAAGAACATATACACAGAACTGCTGCACTGGAAGTCAGTTTCATTTCATAGTTGAGAAATGACTTTTTTATAATTAAATCAGTTTTAATGAAGTTATACATATGATATATTACCCAGTAGTTTTCTAAATTCACAATTAAATAAAAATAGATGATAAAACTATATTGTGTACAATTTTATTGCTGCAGATAACCCAAAGAGCACTTTATGTTCACAAAATATATTACAAGCATGATTATGGCCATTGCTTGTCACTTTACTAAAATATGTGGGAAAAAAAGCCTCACTGACGGAGAGTTCCTAGAATTGCATGTTAGAGAACCAATGTAATTATGAAAATAAAACTTTTATTCATATGCAATAACTTTACAACATCTGACAATATTTTTATTTGCTTGCTTTCCTTACCAACTGCCTATATGAATATGTGATGAGCCACAGACCTTGGATTATCAGGCCAGACAGAAAACTTTCTAAGCTAACTTTAGCAAAAGAGAAAATTCTTGTACACCTAATATAAATTTGATCTCAAAGACATGTTCATCTTGACTATTTTGTATCAATACAACCCAAAAATGGACTTATAAAGGACACATCACATCCCATCACAGAGTAATGTTAAAGAATTAGACATAGTTCCCATCTGTATATGACTAGCACACCACATCTTTTCCTGTTTGCAATTTGCAATACAAGTGACTTACATAGTATACTTTATACATAAACATGAACCATATATATATATATGATCTCAAGAATTTTTAGGAATAAAGTATACATAAAAATTATGAAGGTTGATATCTAAAAATAAAACTTCAAGTCTGGGTTTTTGTACCAACTGACTTTGTAATTTCCAGCAATTAATACTTAATTTCTCAATACCAAGGGATCATGGTGGTAGTAATTTGAAATAACATATATTACAAATTTCACAAATTTACTCTAAATGCAATATGATGATTTGTTTAAATACAAAGTATGGTAAATAGTCTTTTTAGCATTTATTGACTATTTTGATCAAACATCCTCCCCCAACTTTTCCCTTATCTTCTCACTTCACTACCCATCTACCTTTTTCCTCAAAAGATAAAAACAAACAAACCAAAATATGAGAAAGACCACAAAAGAATAAATACAACAAGCACAAAATCAAAATATGCACAAAAACATGATATCCATTTTGTGTTGGCCATCTACTACTGATCATGAAGCCAGCCCTGGAGTAGGTTTGATATAGCCAGTATCACCCCATTGAAGAAACCAGATTTTTTTCCTCCTATATCAAGTATCAATAGGTTCCTGGTAAGGATTGGAAATTTGGGTCAACTTCCCATTCTTCCAATTAAAATATGTCTGGCTTGAACATGTACAGATCCTGTGTATGTTGACACAGTATCTATGAGTTCATATGGATTCAGCTCTAGATATCAGGAAGATGCTATCTACTTGGAGTCATCTACCATCTCTGACTCATAATCTTCCCACCTCCTTTTCCACATAAATCCTTGAGCTTCCAGTGGGGGTATTTAATGAAAACACTCCACTTATACATAAGTCCAAACTCTCTCACTTTCTGCACAATGTCCTATTGTGGGACTTTGTGTCAGTTATAATCTAAGGCAAGAAGAAGTTTCTATGATAAGAGTGCAGTGGTTCACTGATCAAAGGGGATAGCAATATGTCATTAGGAATTAGTATTATGTTCTCTTAGCATAGAAGTTCATGACCTGTGTGTCATACCCTGCTTGGGAGTCTAACAACCCTTTCACAGGGGTCACATATCAGATATCCTGCATATCAGAAATTTACACTTCGATTCATAACAGTAGCAAAATTACAGTTATGAAAGAGCAACAAAAATAATTTTATGGTTGGGGATCACCACAACATAAAAGTTTCAGCATTAGGAACATTGAGAACCATTACCGTAGCAGACTATAGGAATATGTTTTACCTTAGGACCCATGACCTGTTTAGTTTCAGCTTACGGCCACTTTAATAGAATCATGAAAGAGTTCCATCTCATGGAGTTGGCCTTAAATCCAATTTTTAGTAAAAAGTCAATTACCCCATAATATTAATGCTACTATAGCACCAGTATACCTTGCAGGCAGGTCATTATAGGTCTCATAGTTTGTAACTGGTGCATACATAGTATCCTTCTGCATCATGAATGCTACTCAGTTCCTCTAGTTAGGAACCAGCTCATTTTCTCTACGCTTAATTCCTTAAGTACGTAGTGTCTTCAGCAGTAGGCCTTTACTGTCAGGTTGTAGAGGTTAACCAACAGAATTGGCAATAACATGTGTTGTCAGGAGAGATATCTATGTAACTCCTTTGGAAACATGCAGAATCATCACTGTGTCCTTTGCTTATCCAGACTCCAGTTCCTGGTTATCTATGCAGTGTTGGGCAAAGGTTCCCTCTGGTAGTGTAGGCCTCAAATAAGACCAGTCTTTGGTTGGCCACTCAAACTACTTCTGAGCCTCTATTGCTACAGAATGTCTTGCAGGAAGGACAGATTGTGTAGGTCAAGGTTTTGTGGCTGGGCTGGTGTCCCAGTCTCACCACTGGAAGCCTTGCCTGGTTACAGAAGATGACTGAGTCAGGCTCTGTATCCCCCATTACTATGAATCTTCTCTAGGGTCACCCTTGAAGATTCTGGGGGAATTTTCACTGTACTAAGTTTCTACATCACCTTACAAACACCTTCTAGTTCCAGTCATCTCTATCCATACTCTCTCCATTTCCTGCCCAGCTTTTATGATGTCAACTTCTGTCCTCCAGTGTGGCAAGGGTGATGTTTATTTTATTATGTAACAAAATCTTGCTAATACAAGATATAAGGATAACATCATTTGATAAATGATCCTTTAACCCCACAATGTATTATTTGGAGATTCAACTCATTCTTTTAAAAATGAGAATAATGGAATTCACTTATACTTGAGCTGTCAAGGTTCACTATTCTTTTTGTCTTATCTTCCCTCTTGTTCTTTTGTTTATTACTATACATAGCATAAAGTGTTCACTCAGCTGAAACTTCCTCGGATTTTGAACCAAGGTTAAACTACATTGAAATTGACGTAAATGGTGATGGTACAGTAATTTTATAATTAGGTTACAAGAGACAGTACCTGTGTCTTGAGGGCACTCTACTCTCTGTATCTACAGCTGCAATATAAAGGCATCACTCATTACAGACATATTATGGGGAAGAGTATGCTTAGCGTCTCATAAAGATACATAGACTAGTGAGGCAGGCCATTTTTAGTAGAAAACAATGATAATGAACCAAGGCTTCTTGACAATAATGGTTAGGAAAGAAAAGCCAGCCACAACAACTTGAATGAATTTCGAAGTGGATTCTCCATGTTGAACATCCAGGTAGCACTTCTCAACTGAAATTCCATTAGAAATACTGATTCATGACCCTTAACTTAGTTACTCCTTAATTTCAGAGGCATGGAATCCAATTCATCATTTCTATCTGCTAAAGTTTGTAAAATAAGTTGTTGTATAGACATTTTAATAACTTGTTCAATGCACAGCAGAGAGGACCAGGCAATGTGGAACAGGTATGCATCCCCTATTACCTTATGAATATCAGTTCCTGCTATTTATTTTCAGTCTTTTGATCCTTTCCACACCTGCTCTTTATGGGAAGGCTTAGAACTATAACCTAATAACCAATCAACTATGTAAACACTCAACTCAATGTCAAGATAATCCTTAACATCCTGATAGTGCTTTTCACAAAATTCACTTTTTAGAAAAGCAAAGCAACGAAGAATTTGCTAAAGATATTAATAGAGTATTAGCAGGCATTTGGGATCTTGTCCCAGCTTTTGTGACTAAGACCTACCATCAAAGTACTTCTGCTTTAGCACCAAATACATGTGTATTCACACACATACACACACACACACACACACACACACACACACACACACACACGAGTCTTTTAATAATCACTAGCCAAATTAGAAAATTAATTTCTAGTTTCACTCAAGTTGTTTCTTGCAGACAGGTTATCTAAACATTAGCTTCATTCCTGTTTGAATGTATTTTCTAATCCTGCTCTTTCTGTGGAACGGTACCTGCTTTAGTGTTTTACTAATTTTTACAATGTGAAAATCTTATGTGTTCCAAAATCTGTCTATCTCTCCCCACTTCTGCTATCCAAATCTGGAGCTGACTAATTTTTGCCTACTTGGTTTTCAGTGCTTGTTTCATGGATTTATGTTAGAGTCACTTACTTTATCATTCCTTGGTTATTAAAATAATTCTACAAAAATGTAAATCTCCTAGAAGCCTGCATTTTCCTGGTGTATGTATATCTTTACAAGACTCCTTTGTGCCTTTGTCCAGTAACTCTGTATTACAAAGCAGTGATCATCAATGTAAAATATATTCAAGATTTTGTTTGGAAGGAAAGTTAAGAATGACAATGAAATATTTTAACATAGCCATTCCATATTCATCAAATATAAAAAACAAACAAACAAAAAATAGCGTCCCATCAGAGGAAAAGAACTAGCTGGCAACTGAAACATTTTGAGTAAGTGGCCCAGTTCTTGTTGGGGTCTATTCCCTACTCATAAAATCCATTATCATTTCCAAAAATGTCCTTCATAAAATAAAAATAACAAAAGCAAAAAACAGATCCCCTAAGTGTTAATACCAGTGCTTGCTAACAGTTTTTGGATGTGAGGCAACAAAGCTCATGTGATATAAGCATTTGTGATGCTTGGGAGGAAAACTTGTAGGTGTTTGCTCCATTAACAGCACAGACAGGCTATCTGATTCTGCTCATCCAAAGAGAGCTAACAGAAATATCTGTGACACTTTAAAATATCAAACAGTAAGCTTAAAATGTAAACATTTTTCATTTATGTATATTTTGTCTTATCTTCTATTCAGTCCAAGAATGCACCCCAGAAAGATTAAATCTCAAGAATTAAAAAGAGTTTATTTCCACAATATGTTTTCCCCATACATTAAACATTATTTTGAAAATTCTTCTCTATGCTTACATGTTATTTTTCTTTATCGCCTAGCAACTAAATTATTAAGGAAAATTTCTCATCTTAAAAAAGAGGACTTGCTAAGATAGGACGAAACTGCTATGTTATTTCAGATTTGCAGATATTAGTTGAAGCTAGCCAAACTATTCTCATTGAGGTGTAGTTTACTACTTCAACTACTTGAAATATAGGAAATCAAATGCATATATTTGAGTGAAAATACATTGAAAGTTCTGCTGTAGAATAATGCTTTTGTACACTGGTTTAATAAAACACTGATTGGCCAGTAGCCAGGCAGGAAGTATAGGCAGAATAAGGAGACAAGGAGAATTCTGTGAAGAGGAAGGGCTGAGTCTGTAGACACCAGCCCACTATCCAGGGAGCAGAATGTAATAGTACATAGGTAAAGCCACAGAACATGTGGCAACATATAGATTAACAGAAATGGACTGAGTTTAAATGTAGTTAGTGAGTCAGTGGTAGGCTTGAGCTAATGGCTGAGCAGTTTTAATTAACATAAGCTTCTGAGTGATTATTTTATAAGCATCCGTGGGGTCCATGAGGCTGGGCAGGACCAGAGAAAGCTTCAGCTACAAAGTTCCAAATTCTAGGAAGATAACATGTTTCTTCCTAAATGATATTTTGATAATTTTGCACAGCTTCCTTTATTTTTCTGAAGTCTCTTTGCTGTTTTTCAGGCAGAATTACTCTCTGTGATTTCAAAACTTTAAAGAAAAACCACTGGGAACACCGACTTTCATTATATGACAGTTCATGTTAACATGACTTCTTACCAGTAGATAGTGACTCACTTAAAGGCAAAAAATGTCATTTTGGGGGGAGGGTTTCCCAAACATGTTTCATTGCTCAATCAGTTATTAGACACTCTAATATACTTACCAAAGGTTAAAAGCAACTTAAAAATAATTTGATTTAAGGTTATAAGAGAAAAAATATAACCACTGGATTTGGCAATGAGTAGTAAGCTGCCTTCTACTCCTATTAATTTTATGAATATCATCAACAGGAAAAAAAAGAAAATATTGTAGCAAGAGGAAGGGTGTGGTATGGGTGTAAACTAGAAGTTACATTAATCTCATTTTTAAAAGTAATATCTTGTTCTTAAATTATCAGGCTGTCAGATTATTTTCTGGTCCAAGTTTGACAATACTGAGAGTCCACTCTGCTCACTTACCTGCAAGTGAGCCACCACAGTTTCACATCCATCAAAAGAGTGATTTCCATGCATTTGCAATCTCCACTCCTATGTTTACTGGACATTTTCCACTTGGATGTTCTCAGAGTAGAGTGACTAAATCTGGTGCAGAGGCCTGATTCTCCTCCCTGAACACTTGAGTATCCATCCATCAGGGTTTTATCCTCTTATAGCACCACACACTTCTTATTTTCTTAACTTTGGGGATTGAAAATATACTGGATTCATTCCTCTTGTCACCAGTATCTATAGAGAGGATTGTCTGGGGCAGTATTGATCATCATCACAATAATTCTACCAAAGCCTGATTGTCATAAAATTTCACCCATATTTCTTTTTCCATTGATTTTACTTATTCTGCATTCTCCTGAATGAATTGAGATTTCTTTAACCTTCTTATGATCTCCTTATTTTTCATCCACACTAGCTCTTGTAGTCTATATGTATTCCCATTGTATGCAATGGGATCAAAGTGTTAGTGTAATTTTAATTAAGAAAATACCAACTTCTCCTTGTACTTAAACAACACCCAGAAACTGAGAACTCCTTTATCTGTCAGGAACAGCCTTCTATGTTATCCCTGATTAACAAATCAACCAGGATTCTTTTTTTTTTCTTTTGGTTTGTTTGTTTCGTTTTTTTCAAGACAGGCTTTCTCTGTGTAGTTTTGGTGCCTGTCCTGAATCTCCCTCTGCAGACCAGGCTGGCCTCAAACTCACAGAGATCCACTTGGCTCTGTCTCCCAAGTGCTAGGATTAAAGACATGCACCACCACCGCCCAGCCAACAACCAGGATTCTTAATGATTGCTTCAAGGACTACTTTTTACCAAATAATTGTAAGAGGGGATATTTGACATTGGTGCTGAGAGAAGATCTTTTTTATCGTCACTACTAGAGATGTAAGATTGCCATGAAAGGCATCGAATATCCTTCAGTTTCTATGAAACAGGAAGGTAAGTTTATTAGTTTGCAAGCATATAGATCATTGCAGCTTCACATTTCTTCACACCATTCTCAATAGTTACTGAATCATTTAATGGGAATATTGGTTCATTTTGTAGTTCTATTGGTAAATTTGTGCCTTCAATAATTTTTAATTTGTCATCAATAAATAAAATTTAATTTGTGTATCAACTACCCTGAAAACATTTTTTTTTCAAATTGTCTTTTTATTTCACTCATATTGGAGTATATCTCTTTATCAGGCCTAGAATAATCCTTCAAGTACACTTGCAAAAATATTTGCAAGTAAATTTACATATGCTTTAAAAATAATTTAGATATGGTTATTAGAAACCTCTACACTAAATTTAGCACACACACACACACAATAAGATTCCTGGTGGCAAAGATATTATTTGGAGGAATAGTATGTTTTTCATTGAGTACCCAAAGGCTTTAAGTTCTAGGAACTAAGGACTAAGATCTAACATTAGAAAGAGTCTTCCAGCAAGGGAACAATTTTGAAACTCAACTTAAGTAGCATGCAGGCAATTGTTCTATGTTATATATTGTAGTTCAAAAGCTATAGATCTAAATTATGGAGACAAAGTTCAATAGAATTATACGAAATTTTGAAATGACAATAACTTGTCATTTTCCAATATCCAATCTTCTTGATTAGGTAAGCTTTTGGCCTTGAGCTAGACATACTGATTCTTAGATTAGGTACAATATTTCCCAGCACTAATTGCAACAAATATATATTGTCAAGGTGATGCCACTGCATGTGAAAAATAAAACGTGTCCTAAATGTTACTATTCCATGTTATTTCCTACTTCACATCGTGAATAAAGACAGTTTTTTAACCAAGGCAAATATTTGCATTGTGCCATCTGTAGGTTACTTCATATATATGTATTTTAAGATAGAATATCATTATGAAGGTTACTGGTCTTCTAAAAGCTGTAACTTTCATCTTTGATTTTCCTTGTAAGTAATGAGTTTTATGGTGGATTAAAGAGATTTCTCATTGTATTTAACCTATAATTACTAGCCATTATCAGTTTACTTTTTTAATTGCTTTGTTTAGCTCTCAAATCTATATTAATTATTGAGTATAATAATTTAATAATAAATTTTTTCTAACAAACATTTAAGGAAGAAATAATGACTCAGATTGTGGAGTTTGTTTCAAAATAATATCCTTAAACTTCCCATCATTTTCTATACTTATGCATCTTTTTAAATAACTACAATATGCCAATTTTATAAGGTAAAATGTTTAGTCCAAAGGGAAAAGCCTATATATCTGCCTAGGAATGCAATTCACATATATCAAACACCACAGCCTGACTTCAGCTTCATGTTGGGTAGTCTGATAGGTTGAATGTGATCCGAATAGTTCTTAAAGAATGTAGCCACAGGGAGACAACAGAGCCTGCTCTGCAGAAACAAAACAGAACTGACTATGCCTCTCCCAAGCTCACTGCCTGAAGCAACTATTAGTGCTGTTGTTTTGGACATCTTCGGTAAGTTGGGCAATCACACTGTAAGTTATTATTGTACAGGGAGTCTTTGCTGCTGAGGTTTCTTTGTAGGTGGTTATACTTGTATTCTACAGCAACACAGTGAAGAAAATCTTCCTTCCCAGGGCTCCTTTCTCATTTACAGAAATGATGCCCAGGATTATTTTCTTGTGGACGTCTTCCAGACACCAGAAACTGAACAGTAAAGGGGATTTTATACTAGTAGCTCTATTTTTTTCTACAATCTTGAATTTTGAAAAAAAAAATCTTACTTTTCTGATGTTGTTTATACATATTTTAAAAATGATAAAACCAAAACAATATAGTAGTATTTCAAAATAAAATTTAGAAAATACTGCTTTTTAAGTACATAGTAGATTGGACTTCAAGAGTTGAATAGATGGTAAAAGAAACAAACAAACAATAATTAAGAACTCAAAGTTTTACTAAGAGATGATCAGTTGTTCCCGATGAAGCATAGGATTGATTGTGATTCCACAGACTGTGTGGAATGTAAAGGGAAGTATTTTGCAACAATTTGCCTACAAGTTGTTCCCAAACAGAGGAACCTGTGATGCTCAGAACCACAAGTTCAGTACTGCATACCACATACCGTTAAGCCCTTCTGGTAACATGACAGATAGGTTCCTGTGTTCCCAGAGAGAACTATTTGGGAAATAAATTATTTATCTTTGATTTTTTTAAGATCCCGTTTGCCTCTGATGCCCTTCAGGAGGTGAAGTGAGGCAGGAAAAGTCAATGCAGTTAACCCTTAAGAGTTTAATGTGCACTCCTATGTGGAGAGGACATGGGGTATACACTCAGAAGCCACAAGTTAAAGACTAGTAATTAGCTCCTACTCTTATTCATGAAGGAGAAACCAATAAAGTCACTAAACAAATGTAAAATTTAAACCCGTGGGGATGAATGAAGTTGACAAGGCAGCACCCAAATTGAACTGAAAATTGTAGTATTTCCAGAAGGTGAAAATATTATTACAGTACAAATTGTAAAGTGTAGATGTTTACCTCACAAATAAAAAATGCTTAACGTATCCTGAATCTTTGATCTATGAGTTGATTTTTTTTTTTTTCTGAAGGAGGCACAGATGCCTCTTTCAAAAAAATAAAAGACATAGAAACAGCATCTTAACTGGCAATCAGCTGGATAAGAGGACTCTCAGCTCTAACCCCAGGACTAAGGGACAGTGGCAGTAGCAGCAGCAGTACTTTGGGGCAGGCTTGTTCTACATTGTGAGGACTAGCTAGCTTACTATGTACTTAGTACATAGTAAGACTGTCTCACAACAAGAAAACAAAGTGAAATATAACAGATAGCTGAAAATCTGTCAGTGCCACTAAACAGAGATTTCTATTCATTCTCACTGTCTACCCTTAGCAATGAGAGACAGAAAGAATCAGAAAAAAAATGTACTACAGAGCAGGAGCTGTAGTATAGGTATTCTCGAGGTATGTCTCAGTACTACCTGAAATGATTAGGAAAATATTTGTTTCATTCCATGTTTTTGAGATTTAAATATTTTCTTTAAATGTGATTTTTGGAGGCAGTAAATATCATGAAACATACATTTTTAACATCTCCTGATTTGTTTGATATTCCAAAATTGAGGTTCAATAACTAGTAAAATGTCATTGGCGTTCATCCCAAAGACTCAGAGAGAAAGACCACTGACCCAATCACCATGGACTCAAGGGTAGGTGGTTTCCAAATGGGGGATTTGGCAGGCAAGATAGGCGGAGCTACAGGACCAGAACAAATTAGTCATAATGACCTCCTGAAACAAAGACATGTTTGCAAGGTGATCTTAACAAGGTAGTGATGACAAGGAGTCATAACAAGGTAGTCATAAATAGTCAATATAACCTTGTGAAACATGTCATGGATGCCATTTCCTGGAACAGTCAGTAGAGAACCATTTGTAAATGAAGATAGAAGGTTTGGCATAGCCCAGTCCTTGAGAAACAGAGGTCTGGTCATAAACAGGAATGAGCCTAGTTTGTATTTACTCTAAGATGGCTTTTAAGCCTATGATAGAGGCAAACTGGTTCATCAATCTGTCATATATTTTTAGTGAAATGAGTAAGAATAGGATAATTTCCTTTTTCTGCATTTTATTAAAACACATTATACTACAATATCCTGGGCTTTCTTTTCTGTTTCTAGTCTCCTTATTCTCACTTGCTTCTTTCCCCTTTATTGCTTTGCTAATACCTGCATTGTTTCAACTAAGAGGAACAATATTTCAAAAATTTATTTTATGTTGTCTTTTGCCAATTCTCCAAACTGAAATAACTCTGAAATGAAAAAAAAATCTAATGAACAAAAAAAATAATTAAAAATAATTCTTGGTAGCCCCAGCCTGTACAATGGTAGGGGATTTACCTTATTGTGCTTCCATTTCTCATTTGTAGGAATATGTTCAGAATTTGGGCTTGCATGATATTAGTTGTCTAAGTCAGATGACATTTTCAGTGATAGGCCAAGTTTAGGAAGAGGATACAGAGTATCTATGTATTCATGAGATTAGATGATTCAGAGAGCCTTTGTGATATGGCAGACCATAACATGCATATACATGTCCATCAATATAACTCTTTTGTTATCCAAAGAAATTCTATATCAGAATTGATACATTTGCTATTATTGCAGAGGACCAACCTAAAATCTGGGAGCATTCATCACTTGATCAAGTCCTTTAATATAAACAAAACCTGACTTTAGGGATAATTAGAAAACACCATTCAACTCCATAGGATTGTCAGAACACAATCCATGAATTAAGCTATGTGAGGAAATATCTGAGACATTGTGAGAAAACTCCAAGAAAATGAGACAAAAGTCTTGTAATCTCTGTTTGTCCATAACAGGCAATTCTTTGAATGTGCTTTTTAGCCCCTTCTGGGTATATATTGGAGTGGGTTTACTTTAGATTACTTATCATATTAATATTATTATTTAGATGTTGCTTTCGAGTACAGGCAACCCTTGTGACTGTATACAGCCTAAACTCATGTGACCTTTGTCCTTGTGACTTTATACAAATTGGACTCAAGTGAACTTTGCTCACATTACCTTGCTTAACCCTCAGAATGCCCTCAGAATGTAAATTGTCTGATGCCCTGAATAAAGATGACTATTAAACAAGACTTTAGTCTGCCTAATTTTTAAGCTCCACTCTCCCAGCTTCATGCCACAAAATAGAGCAGTAATATAGGACAACATAAAATTTGTTCCCAAATATCTTAATCTATCATGCAGTCTAAAGAGTAGTTAGGGATATTGTATTAATTTGAGCTCCATGTCCATTTAAATTTACTTCTTAAAATATTTTCATAGAATCATAAAAATAAAAATCAAAGAACTAATATAAAACAACACAGATTTTGACAAAGACAGGGTTACTATGGCATATGTTCCTTTCTGAGGCATGAGAAGAATTTGATACAGTGTTGATTTAGACACCTGCAATCCATTTCTTGTCTGGGTTTCACAATAACTTGGGGGCAGCAACATGGTATATTATATTCATAAATTTTCAGTACTTACAAAAATGTGTGCAATGTTGGTAATCTTAGCAGGTTTAGTTCCTCCTTTGAGGAATAGTAAAATATAACCTGAAAAATGTTACTGGCACTGAAATACACACCTGTAGATAGCCATTATCTATCTGCATGATATGAGGGAGTGGTAGTCTCCACAGTCACTAAAATCTACTTAAGTATATTACATAAATTAGTGTGGTGTTTTCATATAATCCACATACGTTCCTCCCTATAATTAAATAATCTATACCACATATAGTATCAAGTACAGAGCAAATGGTATGTGAATTGTTGTTATATCATATAATTAAGATGGTAATGACAAGACATAATAATGTATAGGTTTAGTCTTCTTGCATTTTTTAGCATTTTGCCTGTGGCTGGTTTATTTTCATAGATACAAAACACATGAACATGGAGGGAATCCTGTATTTGTTTACAAACAACCTATCATCTTATTCACTCTAGAAACATTTAAATTAATAATTGGTGTCCATACATTAGAAGAGGCAGAGGGGGGCAGAGAATTACAAAGACACTGAGTACACTTACTAACTTTGAAACTTGCTTTTTATTTGTCAGATAAACAATGTACAACTGAATTAACTATGAATCAGGTAATCATATACTGAAAAGTTCTGTGAAGGAATTAACCATGTAGATTGCTATAATCAAACAAACAGGGAGTGTAGGGTTTAGTGAAGACAGTCAGGGCAGGTGTCACTCACTTTAAAAGTGTATTCTAAATAATCTGATAGGTAAGAAGAAACCAGATAGTTTAAGAGGTGTGAAAATCATGTATATGAACCTCTGAGGTAGAAAATAAACTTGTCATTTACATTTCTTGGAAGATAATATGTTGGAATGAGTCAATAATTTAGAGAGTGATTTGCGATGCTGTTCAATATATTAATTCATAGGCTTTGATTCATATTTTAAGGTAGTCAAATTGCTGAAACAAAATATCTTAGCCTGAGTGTCATAAATAACACAAAAATATTTCTCATGCGCTTAGTGGGTAGAATGGTAAGATGAAATTAGCATATGGTCAAGTTCCATTAAGGACACAATTTTTTTTTCATATGGTATCTGTCTTACACTGTCCTGTATAATGAAGAGAAAGAATGGTCTGATCTCCTGGACTTCTTATAGGATGACACTGATACCATCAGGCATGCCCTACACTTATATGTTATTAAACCTACTGAATTCTTAGAGCCAAACCTCCTTACAAAATTACATGGGGATTAGGATTCTTCCATATGGTAGTGACATAAGCGCTTAGTTTATATCAGTGATCATGTGGGTATGGTATGGAAATTAGATGATTTATTCAATTTTTAAATACACTTATGTATAGCTATTCATCTGCCACCTACCTATCATATATCTATTCATGAAATTTCCTAAGAACTCCTATTAATAGAAATATGAAATTTAGTCTAATACACACATTTGACTCGTGTTTTTATTATTCCAATCAAATAAAGATAAGAATTATAGTTTTGTTATCTTTTTTCTTAATTTATAGTGAGCATTCTATTTTCTGTACTACCTCCCATCCTGTTAGAAAGTCATAGTGAAGAAAGTCAGAGATGTAGACTTTGTGAGATACTTATAAAGAATTGAAAATTACTATCAAAACAGATTTATATTTTACCAATATTAGGGAGGGAAGAACAACATTTTTAATCATATAAATTTATTTTATTTTATTTTTCTTGTTCTTTGTAATGGAATTAATTTTGCAAATGGCAAAAGAGTTGAGGAACAAGGTTCCATAGTCCTAGTCATACAATTTTTTTCTAAAATAATATGCATACTTTTCTGAATCATTTACTTAAAAGGTCACTAACACTTCCTTTTGTGAGACCTCAAATTTCTATTTACAACTTCCTTAGAATTAGAGATCCATAATATTTTGAATTCCTTTTTCAAATATGTATTTGAGAAGATAGCACTAATAGAGTGAAGAGACCCACAGCAGTGTAACATTGGGACCCACAGGAGTCTATGGCACATACTTTACTCGGGTAGGTAAAATCACTCCTTTCTGCCGTGTTAGATAAATACAGATTAATCAAGAAAACATAAAGATACATCAGAGATTTAGCATTCTTGAAAGAATGAGACTTAGACAGATAGCATGGAGAGATGGAAGAGAGATGACTTTTTGTTGCTTCGAAGGCCTTCCCTCTGGGAGACATCTCTTGTATGGGTATTGGCTGAGCTTCCCAAAGCACATTTGAAATGCAAGTCAGGGTTCGTAGAACACGGAACATGTATTGGCATTCTCAAATCTCTGTGCCTTATTTGGAACTACAAAATTCTTCTGAATCATAGCATCATTCTCTGTTTGGTCCCTTGTTTAGTCTGCTCAAGAGACTGATGACATGTCTCTAGTTCTTGCAGAAGTTACATCACAAGGATTGGGCTGGCATTTAACTGAATCTTTGTAAGCTGCAGAAGACCTGTATTTTTATGCTTTCTACATCATGGTAGCTACTGGAGTTTCTAGACAACATCTGTTGATGCCTCTTTATGATCTCACTTCATGCTTACATTAGGGAGCAGCTAGTCATCCCAATGGAGTCTTTCCAAAAAGGGCAGTGGGTTTCACATTTCACTTCACCATTCTTTTTTAATTATCCTCCCCCCTCTATCTAGCCTCCCTCCCTCTCACACCTCTCTTCCTCTTCACTGTCTCTCCATTTCCTTCTCTCCTTCTCTCTCGCCTGTCTGCACTGCATATGCTTGTACATAGCCAAGCATACAGGATTTTAATTTCCTTTACTAAACCAGAAGATCTTAAGAAAACAAGGAGGCAGAAAAAAATATTGTATCAATTTTAAGAATACAACCTGCTGTACTTAATCATTGCCAAATTTAGTATAAAATTGTCCTTACTGACCTGAAAATAATTATTTTATTTATATGAAAATATTTTAAATGTAGGCAAAAATCTCACACAGTTGTGCAATTTCTAATTATATAAAGGCTGATCATCTGGTATGAGGTTCTTAATGATGGAATTTTGATAATAAAACTTTATATATTTTGTACTTCACAAATTAGGTTACTTATATGAAGTTTCTTGTTAGTTCTGTGTACTTTACATTCAGGCAATAATTAGGCTTATTTTTATAAGCAGACAAATTTAACTTCAGGAAAATAGTTTAGTGACTTCACTTCCTCTTCTCCAAACTCTCACAGGAAAATGGAAAATACTACATGCAAAATATGAGATGAGTGTTCAAAAGAACATTTGGTACATCAAAAATTCATGATAGGTGCCAGGATAAATTTGGTACTACACAACTTTCCTGAACCAATAAAGTTTTAAAGGTATTTATGACATATTATCTATAACACATTTTTTAAAGTACAGAATTCATGATCCATTTTTAAAGAAAAATAAGTATTTATTTCTTCACATTGTCAGGAAAAATAGACAAAGAAAGACAGAGGAGGAGGTCCAAGAGAGATACAGAAATATAAAATCAGCTGTACAAAATTTAAGAAATAAGAATTTGATTAAATGTACAAAATGCTAAACATTTTAAATAAATAAAAGTTTAAAAGTGTTATTATATATTTTAGTACATTCCGTATAAAATGCAGTTCTTTCAAAATGCTTTGATAACTAATATACGATACTGAAATACTTTTACTGAACCTATATTTAGTTAAACATTACTAAATCCTCAATTACAACTTTCTTATTAGGTTTTGCTTAATTTTTCTTCTCCCCAAGAATGCAGATACTGTGTTTCAGGATGATGGGGAAAATAACATAAAATTACCCAAATTTTCAAGGAAAATTATGACAGAACAAGTTCTATAACTTAGGAAATATATTTATCCCTCAAAGGAAAATGTATTCGGAGAGTTTTGGTTTTGACGTGAGCATTCAAAATGACATTCAAAATAAAATCGTAAAAGATTTAAACTTTAAATCAATAATTGACATTAAAATCATGTAAAATTCCACAGTGTCTGAATATACATATAATATGTATATACTACCTATGCTATTCAAAAATTCATAGTTTATAGAAAATGTGACACTATCTTAAAATATTTCATGTAAAACTATATGTATTCTGCATTATGAATTATAAAATTAGCTTAGCAATTACCAACTGTATGTTGTTTTCTATTATATTAATTTCTTTGCATCATTTTTATATTATGCACTGTAGAGGACTTGAGAATTGATCAGTAAATTATGCAAACACCTCAAATGATTTAAGGTTTCAAAAAGAGCTAAAATATTTTCAGATAATTATTATTGTATGAACATATTAATTAATAATCTGACTTTCTTTACCAGCAATAAGAATAGATTCGAGCATTTGGATATTTATGTGGGTAATGACATATGAATAATTATTTTAACTGGTAACTAAAAGTGTGACATTTTGCAGATTACTTTGAAAGCGGACTTAAAATTTGGAAAATAAAGAACATATGTATAAATGAGTTCTAGACAACATTGGGCTATTTTTTTAAATTATTTGCAAGAAAGGGCTGTGTATATATATATAAGGAAACTATTATTTTAAAACCAACTGGCACAAATGACCTTATTTTAAACAGTTTTCAAAACAATTAAGTATGAATTTTAAGGATACCCCTAATGTAACCAATAGCAAAGATGCACAGAGTTTTATAAATCCATTTTGTAAAGACATTTAAATGTCCAAGGGCATTGTGACTTCTTTGTAAGAACTGAAAAGAGCCTTGAGAGGGAGTGTGGCTTCTATTCAGAATGGAGTGAGTCTAAAGCAGTACATCCAATTTCCATCTGTCATTTCCCTGCAGAGAGAAGCAATTCAGAGTCATCTCTCTGTTCTTCTATTGTTGTTTTTAAAAGCATTCCATGTTTTCCCATTGAGAACCAAGAGATTTAAGTGTGTGAGTAGTAGCAAACTGGAAATTGAGGCCTAAATTTGAGGCACACAAAATATACTGAAAAATTAAAGTAAAAATAATAGAATTACTTATAGAATACAAATACATTAGAAGAGAAAGGGAATCAGTATTTCTTAAATAAACATGTCCCTAAAAGAGTTATGTAAGTGATAACCATCCCACTTACCTCATTTGATAATTTAATATTGTCTACCTATGTGAAAATATGTACAACTCTGTACAAATGGTACATTAATTAACAGGAGAGAGTTTAATGATCAGCTGTGCATGACTTTCCTGGTCTCACTGCTCTTGATACTTCTGTCAAAAGAAATATTTAAGCAAATTTTGTAAGTCTGTCTGATATAATGCTTGGCTAGGTTTGCTGGGTATTCAATTTCCATGGAGAATTTAAGAAAGTTATTGAAGGGATCACAATATTTTGAAGGAATCAAGCTTTCTTTCCAAACTGTGAAGTCCAGGGCAATTTTGCTTCAATAGTAAGGATAATGGGGTACAAAGTAGGACTGATAGGGATTCTAGAATGACTACAATTTTATGAGATTCAGTTGTCATTGCTCCAAATACTAAAGCAATACCACTTTGGAACTCAAAAGATACTGACCGTTTTTTGGTGCATTGCTCAGAAAAAGAGTATTTTTATAAAAATTTCTAGTTCACTAAGATTTTAAATTTCAATGGACATTATAAGAATGTATTCATTTTCATTCAAAGTGAGTTACATTTTTAAACTACAATGGATTCAAAAATACTGCATCACAATATTCCTTAAGAATTAAACTCAGGCATAGTGTGATTCATCTAACAACAGAGAGACCTCTTGCTTGGCTGTGCAGAAATGTCATTTTATGTACTAATGTAGGACAATGCAGCTTACAAATGGAAGCTATCAAATTGATATACATATAATTAAAGAAAATACAAATACAAAGGAAATAATATGGAACATGCACACTTATGCATAAAAAGAGTTAAAATAGTGTTATAGAGTAATGCGGCTATAATGTCCTTACTAAATAACTTGGATCCAGTTGTCTAGTCCTTACTAGACAATGTCTTTACTAGACAAAAAAGCTGAGTGCCAGAAATGTGTTATTTCTTTTGGAATTATTGGTCAATGAGGACCCATAGTGAGGTAGATCATCGAATTTACTCTGAAAAAAAAAAGATAAAGAAATAATAGGATAAATGGGTAGATCATTGAATCTACACTAAAAATAAAGAGGGGAAGATATAAAAATGACAAAAGGTAGATTATTGAAACTTTTATGAAAAGAAAAAAGAGAGAATATGAATATGATAAGATCAAAAGGTCAATTTTTGAATCTACTTTTAAAAAGGAACTACTTGTTTTAAATAGGATAAGCAATGAAAATTTTTTGTCTGAGTTTATCATATGTTACTGGACTGGAAATTATTAATATATATATAATGAAGTTTTTTGTCTGAATCTGTCAGATGTTAATGGACTAGAAATTGTTAATGTAATCTTGACTGTGTATATTGTATATACTTATTGGATATAATTTTCCTTGTATTAGTTATAACTTTTTTTAAAATTATAGACAAAAAAGGGGAAATGTGGTTGTTATTGTGCTCCCCAAAATATTGTGCACCCTAATAAACTTATCTGGGGTCAGAGACAGAACAGCCATAATATTAAACATAGAGGATAGGCAGTGGTAGCACACGCCTTTAATCCTAGCATTCCAGAGGCAGAAATCCATCTGTTCAAGGATACAGCCAAGCATGGTGACTCATGCCTTTAATCCCAGAAAGCAAGCCTTTAATCCCAGGGAGTGATGGTTGAAAATAGAAAGGTATATAAGGTGTGAGGACCAGAAACTAGAAGCATTTGGCTGGTTAAGCTTTCAGGCTTTGGAGTAGCAGTTCAGCTGAGACCCATTCTGGATGAGGACTCAGAGGCTTCCAGTCTGAGGAAACAGGATCAGCTGAGGAACTGACAAGGTGAGGTAGCTGTGGCTTGCTCTGCTTCTCTGATCTTCCAGCATTCACTCCAATAACTGGCCTCAGGTTTGATTTTATTAATAAGAACTTTTAAGATTCCTACTACACCATAGCTCCAAATTATTGTAGGATATTAATGATGTTGCTAGTTACATTCCAGTACTGGATGGTAAGACACTGATATTGAAGACATCACATACTTCAGTCATTGAATATGGGAGTTATTAAACTAGTACTGACTTGGAAGTCTCACTCTTGTGGTTAGCTTTCAGTATGGTGGAAGGTGTTATTCATGCTACTATAAGGGAAAAATAATTATCAGTCTTGTTTATTTGTGAACCTGTGAGCTATAATAATGACCAGCCCAGAAAGACATGTTCACTGGTACAATAGTAGCATGAACATTATATAATCAGTCTCCATTGGATATAAGTTCTGAAACACAAGAGTATTTCCATATCCAGCACTATTATTGGGCCAAGAAATTATGGATAGACAGATCATAGGCCTTAAAGGAAAAAAAATACCACTAGTATTCTACTAAATGAAAATAGTGTTAATCTGAGTCTTAATGACTGAATCTGAGTCTTAATGACTGATTTTTGTACATATAAGTTAATATGTCTCTCAATGTTCATTAGAGAAGTTTCTGTTTGTAGTTGATGACTAATATATAACCCACCAAGATAAATGAAATAAGAGACTGCCTAAATGTTTAGCCTCAAATACACACCTCTTCACCCAAGGTCCGTGGCAATTGCAGAAGTGCATGCAGAAAGAGTATTAAAGTCAGAAGTGGTAGAAGACTACAAAGAAACAGTGTCTTCCAAACACACTAGGGCACGCACACACATGAAAGCACAATAGTTGCCATAGCATGCACAAGACCTTTGTAAGCCCAAGCAAGACTGAATTCCAGCAAGGAGAAAGAATTTGGGTATGCAATCCCACCCCTAGTCAAAGATTAATTGGAAATTTTAGTGCTGGGAGAGACAAATCAGTTTCCTCTAATAATGTAGCTTTTGTTAACTTGAGCATGCTGCAATCAAAGGCCACACATCCAAAAAAAATATTTATTCAAGACAAAGTAATCTTCATGAGTTTAAGAAAGAACAGAACGAGGATAAGAAATGGATGAGTAGTGAAGTGGAAGTGGATATGGAAAGATTTTAGGAGGTGGAGTTTGAATGTGATCAAAATACCATCTATGCAATGCTGAAAGACATAATTTAAAAATATGGGCACAGTCCTGAGTCTCTGGGAGTGTTCTCTTCTAGGACTGTCATCAAAGGACAGAAGAGGGCTTCCCGGACTTTATGAACTGACGTTGAGATTCTGGAGCTTTCTGTACCATTTCTAGGCAACCACAAACTCAGAGGATAACTGCCAAGCCAGCACGGATGCCGTGTGAAGTTTGACTTACTTCTTTCATGACTATAGTCATGCTATATAAATGAGTTATAATCATCTAACCCTTAAATCCTAAACCATATCAACATATATATGTATATATACATGAATATATGAAAGTTTTACATGTTTATTTTGCAAAAAAAATCTACTGTATTTATTTTTTAATATGGGTTTCATGTTTTCCACTCTGACTTTGAACTGGTTACGGACCTAAGTAGGAATTCATGATCCTCTTGCCTTTACCTTCCATGTATAACGACTTAGAGGATGGAAGTCCAGGTCAGAAAACTACTGGAAGTACAATTTTGCTATGGCTATTTTTCATTCTATATTACAATATAGTTATCCCGTGTCCATTTTGACATAATAAGAAACAATAAAGTTATCTCAGTGAGCATGAATATCAAAATATAGATGAAAATACTAAAAATTTCATCAGCTTTTCAGAAAACTGTTGAAAATTTTTAAATAGTACAATAAATAGAATAGTTTTTCTATTTATTCATGTGTGTGTGAGTGTGTGTGTGTGCACATTTGTGTGTATTTGAAAAGCAAATATATGTTTTTATCCATTTATGAGTAGGTGACACTATTTAAGCCAAGGACAGCCTGATATGCAGGGCTTGATAAAAGTTAGATAGGGATATCATGGTAACCAACAGATAAGAATCTTTATTAGGAACTTGGCACTATTTTTCCATTAGGGATGGATGCTACAAATTACCTTTGCTTTGCAGTGAGAAAATAAGGTAGAGAGGGAAGAGGTTGGTAAGGTATTGAGCGAAGATTCAAACTCAGGCAGTTCCCCTGATTATTTAGATTATTATTTAATCTAAATTATTATTTAATTATTTAGATTATTAGCCTAATCTAAAAACATAAAATAGGTGCATTAACTTAGTGATGGAAAAGTGTAACTATTAATATATCTTGGCAATATATATTCAAAAGGATATTGCTACTGTCTCGTTTTTTGTTTTGAGTATCCAGAAATCACCTGTATTAATTCAGGTACACTCTTTTTGTTAGTTCCCTTAAATACTCGGAGTTTGTCTCTTTCACATTCCACTGGACTATCTGAATGCCATCTAATGCCCCATCTTTTGTGTTTGCAAGCTGACTTTGTGAGAGCATGTGTTCACATGCATACATATATGCATAAATAAAGCTCACTTTCAGGTATGATTCCCTTCAGAATATTTGAAAAACGGTAGCTTAACACAATCTTTTTTTTTTCCCCTCTGATTCTAGGTCTGGGGTATATTTGGGGATTTTAGGGTTTAGACTGCCGCCAAGAAGACTGCTGCTGTTATCGTACTGAACAGCTGCTGCTGCCTCTTAAGCTCCAGATATTTCTGTAGAAGCCCTTCTAACTCTTTTAAGAGTTTGCTCAGAGAAGCAAAAGGTAAGATCAGACTATCGCAAAGCTGCCCGTGGTATTTTATCCTGCAAGGTGACAGGTTTGCTCAAGATGAAACTCTCCAAGTCATAAGCCAATTCAGGGGGGAAAAAAAAGTTCTTAATTGCTTCTTTCTATAAAGTTTTCTCACACCAACTTTTAATTCATTTTGCTTAAATGGAATTTTATTGAGGCTGTCAGGAGCAGACTGCATGCTGGGAGTTGTACAGAACCAAAAACATTATCTTAGCCTAAGTAACAGCTGGAAAGAAACCATGGGACCTCCCACATCCCCCCCACTGAGACCCAGACAATGGGGGAGTTATTTGACAGAATGACAACAACAGCTGTAAAATAGGTTGAATTCAAAACTCAGGTTTGAAAGGTTCAGACTCTGAAATAAACAGGTTTATATAGTTATCAGGGACAAAACAACTAGCAGATTCAGTAGCATTTCTTTCTCAAATGAAATTTACTTGCTCTAACATTTCCTCGGTAATATTTCAGGTCATCTTAGTCTACTCAGCTCAGAAACATTTTTAATTGAAATGAGTTTAGTTTTAAATTGTGTGCTCCTGCAAGTTCCACATAGCACAAACTACCAACAATTATCTGATTAATCAAATGGTGGACTGGGTCAAGATGTACTGACCAAATATTTGTTGTCTTTTTCAGATAAGGTGATATTCGTCAACACACTTCTTAGACGTGTGAAAATTGAAGTTTTATAAGCAGGAAAGGAGATTATAAATGGCAATGCAAATTGAAGTGATACTTTCTTTTAGAATAGGGCATTTTTTAAAGAATAAAATACATGTATGATGCAGTTTATGGTGGCATTCTGTTGTGTGACAAAACTGTAACAGTTTCCTGAGAGATGGAAATATTTCGTCCTCAGGGAAGCTCCTCAACAGGAAGGTAAATGCATCACAGATAGGGAACCCTTAACAGACCAAAGTACCAATCTCACCAAAGTTCAAAGTACAAGAATATGGATAAAGGGGTCACATACAAGTTAAAAATGACTCAAAGACAGCTGCATCACCCAAAGCCTACTCCATGATTGGTGACAGCCTACAAACCTGGGTGCTTGGAGCACAATGCAGAGCCTGCAGGCAGCTAAACAGGTTGGAGAGTGTTTTCCCAAATGAATCTGGTCTAAACCTCTTCCCAGCAGCTCCGCTGGTTTCTGCTTCTACCACGCAGCTGTTCTGGTCTAAAAATCATCTTTGAGACCTTTCACTCTCAGTCTTCTTTGCAGCTGTTCGTCTGACATCTTCCTTACACTTTGCAGCTTCCTTCTGCAAGGGGACTGTCAGCTTTTATTGCCTGCTCTGGGAGGGCCTAGTGTAGCTAGAGTTTTTCTCTCTGGGTCCCGCCAAACCCCGGCAGTCCTGTAGCCCACTTATAAAATAAACATACAGACTCTTATATTATTTAAACTGCTCGGCCATTAGCAAAGGGCTACCATTGTCTAGCTCTTACTCTTATACTCAGCCCATTTCTGTTAATCTATATGTCACCACGTGTTCCGTGGCTTTACCTGCTGCCTTTACATGATGCTCCCTGGAAGGCAGCTGGTGTCCCCTCCAGACTTCCACCTCCCACCTCCCAGCCTCTCCTTTCTGTTTGTCCTGCATATCCCAAACTTACTGCCTGGCTACTGTCCAATCAGTGTTTTATTTAATCACAACATACAGGACATCCCACAGCAGCGTAGTGAATCTGATCATTTTCAGATACTTCTGGAAGCGATTCAGAGTTGTTTACCTTCCTGCTAAGCAGCTTCCCTGAAGGTTGGATTGTTTCACTCTCTGAGGAAACTCACACAACACCTTTTCTTTAAAAATTGTAACGATTAAAATGTCAAAATTATCAAATTACTGATATTCCTATTAAGGTATGTATGTATCCAGATACTCTTCAGCTAGGATAAAGATCTTATTAACACTGAAACTGGTCAAATACTTGTGTGTGTCTATCTATCTATCTATCTATCTATCTATCTATCTATCTATCTATGTATATGTGTGTATACAATTTTATACACACAAGTATATATATAATATGTGCATATATATATATATATACACACACATAGATAAAAATACATATATACATATATACAAAATACTGACAGGGGTTTGGTGCATGTCCTTAGTCCCAGCACTTGGGTGGCAGAGGCAAGTGGATCTCTGTGAATTCAAGACCAGCTTGGTCTAGAGAGTGAGTTCCAGGACAGCCAGGACTACACAGAGAAAGCCTATCTTGAAAAAAACAAAATCAAACAAATATAAGGCATAAAAATAATATTTCTAAGAACACATTTTATAAGAATATTAACTAAAAGGTGCAAAATCATATTTGTTGTTACTTAACAGAAATTCCTTCCTATCTTCTTTCTTAGTGGGCATATTATATAACTAAGCCTATCACAGATATGATTTTTAGCGCACTCAACAACTAAAGTTTTCCTGTCATTCCTCAGGCAAAACCAAACAAACAAACTGGTATGTTTCTGCATATGAAAAAGTCCAGATCAAACCAGATTAGAAATAGATTAAATGTATGTTTATTTGGTGTCAGTTCTGGGTCATTCACCAGTCCCAAAAAAAGGCCAGAGAAGTTGCACACCTTGGCTAAGGCAGAAAAGTTTTATAGACTCTAGGCGAGTGGTAACGACATGCTAGACTGGACCTGGGACTGTGCCCAAGTATGGTCATAAACTAAGCCCCTGGGAGGGCACATGAGTAGGCTGATCATGTTAGAAATGTGGGTTGCATCCAGGTGCCAGAAATGGGGAACTGGGCTTCTGGTGCCATTTCTTTAAAGGTTTTCTCAGTGAGATGAAGTTGGAGGAAATAGGGCATCAGGGGTATCACAGCTTTGTTTCAACAAAACACAAACAAACAAACATAAAGACTATGCGGTGAATAAATTTTTAGGGTACCCGCAAAATGTAAAAATCAAATTTGATTTATTTATCCAAGTAGGAAATAGACACCAGTCTCCAGAGGATAGGGATGGGCGCGGGGGTAGGATTAAGCAGCTGGTCTGGAAAGCACAACATGTATTAACATGTATTACAGCAGATGATAATAGGGAAAATTTCATTTTACTTCCCCCCAGTGTTGATAGTAAAATCTGAAGGTAAATCCTTAGGAGATTTTGAATTATGGTCCTGCTCAGTTGTTGAGATGCATAAAATGTTAGAATGTGCATTGAAGAAGAGAGATGTTTCCTCTCTGCAGTCTAGACTGAACATTCTCCTTATTTTAATAGCACATTTAATTGTTTTGAAACAGTTTGTTTTTCCTTGTAGAAGCAGGTCTCATTATTATATACATGCCTCTTCTTATGATATAAGATGCTTTAGAAAGATGAAGGATGTTGGTCCTTTGAAAGTTGTGTGATCGATCCTTTTTACCCACACAGACACAAAAGCCTCTCTGGGAGAAAGCTTTGAGATAGAATATAATGTCATTTAATGGATAAATGTATAAGGACATGTAAAGTGGATATTCAATCTTTGATATAGCTAGCGGGATCCTAGAATGGCAGAATTTTTGCCATAACAGGAACAGTATTGAGCTGTTCTTTTCTGTGCATTCACAGCAGTCCATACTTTTATAAACGGTTCATACAGATTAAAACTTGAAACAAATATGTAATTAAGGAGGAGTCCCAATGAGAATGAAACATTTTGAATAGATACCATTCTCGTGATTGTGATGACTATTTTAGGAATAGTCAATCTAAGTGAACTGTAGAAGTTCTAATGTTAGAAAGAGTAGTAGTACAGAATGATAGGTCTGAGCCCAAAGTTCTACTACTCACACCATCATGAGTTCAGATTTCAAAATTTTCTATAGACACCCCTGCCGCCATAGATTTTTTTTGAAAAGATCTTCTACAGCACAGCTCACAGTTGGGTCCAAAGGGATTAAGGACTTAAATGGAGCCAGCATTTCCCTTGCTTAATTAACAGATTTTATTAATCGTCTATAGACATTTGTTGACATGAAAACTGGATAATTTGGTTAAAATGAGTACTTTGCCCTTGAAACAGTACAAAAATGAACCTGGAAGCAAAGAAGCTGTGGTTGAGCCACATTCCAGTAAGTCCATTTTATTCATTTATGGTTTCTCTCACATAGATTCCACTGCCAATGTCAAGGTTGTGGCTCCACATCCTTCTGTCCCTTCACAGAGCATTTTTGAAAGTGAAACAAAATTATCTCCATTTTCAAAATGCTTGCCTATTTATTTCTATCTTCTTTTGAACTAGAAAGTACAACTGCTCTACAGATGTTTAGAGCTGTGTCCACTCCTCCTTAAAATTTCTCGCAACTTTCTTGCTTCCTTCTGTTTCCACTGTCACTCAAAAAGCTTGGAGCACTTTTTTCCTAATTTATATTAATCCACTTAGGTCCAGCTTCCAGTGATAAAATCTCCCATTCTCAACTCAAATACATTTCAGTAGGTCTCAGTGTGGTATTGTGACCATGGGTAATATTTTTTTCTTGAATCTATTTAAATTTTCACCCTTCCTGTCCTTGGTCTCCTGATGGATGCAAGTTTTATATAGGCTGATAGAGTTTCTAACTCAGAGACAGTAATCTCCATGCTTTGCACGGAGTAGGAATTTTATCATCTTGTTTGTATGTTTTCCTGAATGAGGAGCTCTACTCTATTTATCTAATATCTCCATAAATAATTAATTCTACATAGACAGAAGTAAGGCTCCTGGATTATTCCATGGACAATATTCTGTGCTTTCTGCTAACCTTTCAAAACTCATTCTATTACAGAACAAATTGTAAAAAGAAGAGCTCACAGTTTGCGGCAAACTTAATTGTAAAAAGGGGGAATTGTATGGTATGCAGAAAAATGTTTTTAAAATGCATATAACAAGCTTTAACAAATTATTTCTCCTTGTTATTTATCTAAAATTTCCAAATACAGATGCCATATGTTGTGGTTAAAAATTACTTAACAGCCATTTCTTTTTTCTAGAGTAGATTACTTTCATTCCTATCAGTATTATAGAAGTCTGAGGACAAATGATAGTTAAGAATATAGTCATCCAACAGGGAATTTATTACTTCAACACCTATCACTGCCATCAGATTATCATTCTTTCTCTAATGGGCATCACTTTTTAGAAACATTCTCTATGTAATACAATTAAAGATGCTTTGATGTTTTTCAGAGGAAAACACTGAAGTGAAATCAGCACACACGTGGGTATAAACATACACCCTCATACACACCTCTCACATAGTCTTATTTCTCGCATGATGAAATCAAAGACATTTATAAAATATGAATATCTCATTAAAATTTACTATGTAACATTTATTTAAATTCATATATTCTAAACATGTCATTAACTGAATCTTGACTTCAAAAATTAAATAATAGTTAACTGTATTCCTCATTTACATTAATATTAAATATCTTTTGATATTAATGAAAATAATGTTGATTTGTTAAAAGCTATTTACTTAACACAAGTCTAATGGAGACTGTCATATGAGCTGACATACAGTTCTTATATCCCATCTCCAAAACTCAGGAATAAATATCCTCCTTAAATGGAAATCTCTTCAACAAAGTTGCCCATCTATGACCACCTCTTCTAAACAGCCGACCCCAGTCCACCATATTATATTTCCTTAGCTTGATTTCTTTTAATTATGTCATACTCTGTACTAGATAATAATATTACACATCTCTTAACATTGATGTTTACTGTATTCTGTCATAGCTGAATTGCAAAACCCAGTAGGCAGCACACTTCCTCTTTAACTGTGTGTATAGTATTCTAGGGATGTAGTGAATAAACAGATCTGACATAAAAATGTGTGATATTCAACCTTCCAAAGACCTTGAAGAATGCTCTAACAGAATATCTGACAGCGAAGTCTAGAAGTCAAGGGCATAAGTCTTGTCACACTGTGTCTGTTATCAAAAAGCAGAGATGGCAGTTGTTGCTCAGCTCACTTTATTCTGCCTAGATCACAACCTACACTCAGGGTTAAACCTTTCTAGAAATACCCTCATAGACACAGAGAGTGTTATGCTTTCGTGGAGATTTTAAATCCCATCAGGTTTACAATGAAAACTGAAAAGGGTACTTTCATTTTATCATATTACTTTACTTAAAATTATGATGCTGGTTTTGTTTTCCTTGTGTGATTTTAATTAACCACATGTCTTTGTTTCATGGGTTTTCACCAAACACATTAACTGAAGTGTAGGAAACAATTCTAAAGTCAAATTCCAATGTCACAAGACCAATTAGTAATGGCATAGATGTTATTCTTCCTGTTTGTGTACCACCCACTCAGCCAGCTTCATTCTTTTACCTTTAAACATGTAGAGATAAGCCCTCTAGTCTGATGGAAAGCTTTGTTTTTTTTGGATCTTATGAATTGAACTTACCCTATAAAAACCCCAATAATGTGTTTAATGAATTCTTCTCATTTTCTGTGCACCTGTTTTCTCTCATTACATATTAAAAAAATTGGAATTATTCCAAATCTCCCTATAGTGGGATTTTGTAAGCAAGAGAAGTAGGATAAATTTTCTCCAAGAACAGAGTGAGTATTTGTTGGAAGCCGATTAGCTAATTCAGTTGGATAGGAGTAAGAGCTACAAGTAAATAGTATAAGATCCATCATTTGTAGGTAGAGGTTTCAAGGAATGAAAACAAAACAAAACAAAACAAAACAAAACAAAACAAAAAAAAGGAAACCTCTTGTTCCTAACACAATGTATGAATAAACAGTTCCTTTCGTTTTTTAAATTTAAATTCTTTTTTATTTTACACACCAACCACTGTTCCCCCTCCCTCCTCTTCTGTTATCCCCACTCCCCCCATCGCACACCGCATTCACTCCTCATAAGGGATAGGGCCTCCTTTGGTAGTCAACACAGGCTGGTATACCAAGTTGCAGCAGGACTAAGACTTTCCCCACTGTATCAACGCTGAGTCCTACATCTGATCATAAAGAATGGGCTCTAAAAAGCCAGTTCATCTACCTGGGATAGGTCCTGGTCCCATTGCCAGGGGCCCCACAAATAGATCGAGTCACACAACTGTCACTCACATTCAGAGGGCTTAGTTCCGTCCCATGCAGGCTCCCCAGCTGTCAGCCCAGGGTCCATGAGCACCCATTAGCTTGAGTCAGCTGTCTCTGTAGTTTTCCCCATCATGATCTTGACCCACTTGCACCTATAATCTCTCCTCCCTCTCTTCAACTAGACTCCAGGAGCTCAGCCCAGTGCTTGGCTATTGTTATCTTCATCTGCTTCCATCAGTCACTGGATGATGATGATGACAATTAGGCTAGTCACCATTCTGAGTACAGGGGAAAGCTAGTTAAGGCACCCTCTCCACTATTGCTAGGAGTCTTAGCTGAGGATAGCCTTGAGGGTTCCTGGGGATTTTCCTAGCACCAGGTTTCTCCCAAATCACATACTGGCTTACTCTGTCAAGATATTGCTTTCCTTGCTATCCCTCTCTGTCCCCTCCCAAATTCGTCATCTTGAACCCTTGTGTTCCCACCAACCATCCCCTTCCTGTGGTGATATTTTATTTGTGCTGAAATGTGGTGATATTTTATTTATGTTTTAATAAAGATTGCCTGGAAATCAGGGGAAAAGGCCAGCCATTTTAAGTAAACAAGAAGTCAGGCAGCACATGCCCTTAATCTGATCAGTTATCAGGCAGGGTCTCTGTGTGTTCAAGGCCATACTAGGGAACAGAGCCAAGCGTGGTGACATATACCTTTAATCCCAATACCAACCATAGAGACCTGGAGGTCTGTACAGACAGACAGTGACAAGGAAGTGAGGTGGCTGGGCTAAGATAGCCAATTAGAGGGCAGAACAGAAAGACATATAAAGGCATTGGTAGACAGGAAGTAACTCGCATTTGGAAAGTGCAGAGTTGATGAGATAAGGCTGGCTGGTGGCTTTCCCTATTACCCTGATCTCTCTAAAGCTTTCAGTTCTATATTTGGCTCCTTGTTTCTTATTTAATAAGACCATTTAGAAATTCATCTACACCTTCCTTCTACTTCCCCTTCCTAGTTTACACAGGAGATCTTAACACTTTCCCCTTCCTGGGGTAATCCATGCATGTCCCTTTTAAGGTCCTCTCTTTACCTAGCTTCTCTGGGCTTGTGGATTGTAGCCAAACAGTTCCTTTCTAAGAAAAGTATCCCATATTCCTTGGCATTTATAACTCAACTGCGTATTTTTGCTGTATAAAGTAACAATAGCAACAACAACAATAATAAATTATTTTCCTGCATTCATTTTCAGAAAGTATGCAAGAAATAGTTTTCATTCTTGAATATATCTATAACATCAATTATGTCATTTTCTGCCATTGTATCTGTATACTACATCAGTGTACTATTGCATGTCATTGCAATTATCTCTCCTGTCAGTCAGAGATACTGGTCTACATTTCCAAATTTCTCAAACTGTGAAGGTTAGCGTAAGCTCATCATAGCTAATTTCTATCCTACAACAATGAATTATGAAATGCTATTATTTTATCTTAGGATTTAAAATATTCTTACCTCATTCCTGTTCATTTTTACATGTATCATTTCTTCCCCAAAATATTTTCAGTTGTTGTTGTTGCTATTGTTGTTGTTGTTGTTGATTTCTATTCAGGCTTCAGTAGGACAGAAGCTATTATACAGACTATATTTTGGACGTATTGAGACTTGATTTGTGTGCTCTGATATGATCAGCTTGGAGCAAAGTTTTATGTGCTGCTAAGATAATTGTATATTTCACATATGCTGGGTGCAATATTCTGCATTTATCCTGTAGTCCCTTTTTATCCCTAGCATATTTTAGTTACAAAGGTTTACTTTTGCCCTGATTTTAACTTGAATCCCTGTCTGAATTAGGAGGAGAATATTGAAGTTTCCCACCATCATTGTTTCAGAACATATGCTACTACTTTTAAGTCATGTAGTGTTTGCTGCATGAAATTAGAATCTCCAATATTTGGTGCCTAAATGTTTATAATTTTGAGAATTTTTTTCTCACTATTAGTAGAAAATTTTCTTCTTTGTGTATTCTAATTCGTTTTGAGTTGAAGTCCACACTATCAGGTATAAGCTTAGCTGTACATGTTTATTTATATTTTCATTATCTTCCTCTCCCCATTCTGTTACTGATTATTTGGGTGCCTTTTGGAGATACTGAGCTTCTTAGAGGAAACATATAGTTAGTTCTTACTTTGGGTTTTTTTTTTTTTTTACTTATTAAGTTTAATCCAGTTCAGCATTCAACATTTTTTTAGCCATGAACTGTGGCCATTTACTTTTAAGGTTATATGGAAAGGAGTTTTCTATTTCATATGAATTTGTTAGGTCATGCTCTCTTTTACTGCATTATTGGTATTTCTTTTACTTCGTTTATATTCGATCTGAGGCTTTTCTAGGTTGCTGTGTTTCATGTTTGCTTCTTTCCTGGGTCTAGTTTGTTTATCTGGTCCATTAATAGAGTGAACACAATCACACATTCTCATGAAGGAAGCTCTCTTTTTCTCTGCCCCATCCATGTTTAGTGTTTCTTTAATAATTATTTGTAGTGCTGGCTTGGTCTTAATCAATTGCATCAATTTGTGTTTGCCTGAAAATACTTTATGACTCCATCAAATTTGAACGATAACTTTCCATGGTATAGCATTCTTGGTTCACAATTATTTATTTATGTTCAGAGTTCGAAAGTAGCCATCCTAAGTCCTTCACGGTTTTACAGATGGTAACAAAATATCTGGGGTAATTTTGATATTTCTTCCTTTGTATGTTGACTTTTTGCCAATTATAAACATATATAGGCAAGTCCCAACTAAATTCTAATACTTAAAATGACATGGTACTAGTTTATCTCCAATATTTTTCTTAACTACTTCTATTTCATTTTGAAATATGAAAAGTAATATTTTAACATGTTGTGTTACTTTGACACACGAAATGATATTACACACAT
This sequence comes from Peromyscus attwateri, assembly GCA_902168425.1. Lineage (NCBI taxonomy): Eukaryota > Metazoa > Chordata > Mammalia > Rodentia > Cricetidae > Peromyscus > Peromyscus attwateri. The sequence goes on from CABHPP010144936.1 coordinate 47,398, forward strand.
TACCTAAATTAAACCATATTATAATATATATGGATTTCTGTGGTGGAGTCTTAGATAAATTGAAGCAGATAAAAAGGCACATACAGAAATTAATCATACTAATACTGATTCAAATATTCATTAAATGACTATAAGCAATCAAAATGAAGACAGAACTACAGAAGACATATACGTGAGGCAGTTACAGGGAGGCTGAAAATTGACATTGTGGAGTAGAAAAATTTCCTTCCTTCCTCCTCTCTCTTGCCCATCTCTCCCATCTCCCACCCCAATTCCTGTGTCTTTTCTTCCTTTTCTTTATCCTTCACTTCATTTCAACAGAATACTGTGAATCTAGTTTAAGACACACCATTATCAGTGTGTAGATTGATGAAACAATTGATATTAATACCCAATAATTCTGAGTGATACCTGAAAGTGATTTCAGCTGAGATTTTATAGAATATTGGTAAGGGGAGGAACTTGGAGACAGCGTTGGCTTAGCTGAAATTTCCTTTTCTCCTGTTTTATTATAGCATTACTACAGATTTACACTATATACAACCATAATCTGTTTCTGTAGTTTGAATATATACAGTCATTCCTGTCTAATAAAAGGTTCCATCTAGATAAACCCAGATAATCTTGAAAACTTTCACAGTTTAGCCATGATGTGACAGGTCTCAAATCCCAGGACTCAAGAGGCTAATGAAAGATTATTATAGGTTTGAGACTAATGTTGGATGTATTACAAGACTCTTCTTAAATAACTAAATACAGAAAGAAGAAAAAAGTGAGAAAGAATGGGGAGAGGAGAGGAGAGGAGAGGAGAGAGAGAGAGAGAGAGAGAGAGAGAGAGAGAGAGAGAGAGAGAATCACAGGTAGAAATGTATTCAATAAACTACCTTTCCAGAATATCAACCTAGCCTCTCAGTATAGTATGCCTGCTTATACTTATGCTTATGTGACCCCCTGTTGCTGTCTAAGATCCTAAATAAGCACTATTCTACACATGATTAGCCTAGAAAAGAAGCACATCCAAAAGTCAAAGTAAGACTCATTGAATGTCTATTACATAATAATTTTTGATAAGTTAAAGTCATAGTATAATGAGTACAATTAATGCTCTAAAAGGGCTAGCAGAAGTACTAATGGATAATATTTAAGTTTTTGCTTTATGCCAAATACCACAGTAAGCATGTGATTGTAATATCACTTTAACCACTGAAAGTGTTAGAAAAGGAAAGGAAAGGAGCAATGCAGAAACAATAATTGTGATATTAATAGAACCAAATGTAGTGGAAGGTTCATTTATTATTTCAGAATTTTTATGGGATTATGTTTTCATTTGCCCTTACCCTTAGTATTAAGTACTGCACATTCCTGGTAAAGAAATCTATGAATAGAAAATAACGTTTGCACTTTAACTGATAGGAAAATGCTACCCTAGAATATTTAAACAGCTCTCTTTGAAAATTGGCTGCCTTTGTTTAATGTCAGCAGTTTGTGAGCCTGCTCAGTTCCCACAGTGACAGGAATTTTAGGAGAAAAATAGCCTCAGAGAAATAATTCAAACTCACCAAGCCTGAGTCTGAGACTGTTTCAATAGTTACATTGAGGGGAAATCTTCCTTAGGTAAATTCAAATATTGTGTATGCTAACACGTGAAAATTTAATTCAGACACTTATTCAGATGATTGTGTTGTTTCATCTGGATGGAACAATGGAATGGGAGTTGTTGGGAAGGGGCAAGGGTAAATAGCATTTGTTGTCTCCAAGTGAAATAAAAGCATGTATCAGAGAGACTTGTGATCAAATGAAGGCACCACAGATTTCTCCAAAAGTTTGGGTAACTTCCTCAAAGTCCTTTGGGCCTCATCTTCAACAATTATAACTAAAATGTAGTAATAATATTTTGTTTGTAAGGCCACTGTTAGGAGATTCTGGTATATATTTGTATCCTAGATAAATATTCATGCCTTTTTATCTCTCTAAATTAAAAACAAATTAAATATTTTAATAAAGAGGAATAATAATAATATGTGCACCAGGAGTATGGATCAGATACTTAAATAAAAGACAAGTACATAATCTCAATTCACAATTATGATTCCATATTTGTAGAACCTGATTTTTCTAATATTATGTCAGTTATATAAAGTCTCTTGTTCCACTAAGCTCCACCCCCTTTAGAAAAGACAAGAATCAGGTATAAAATTGCCAGCAGTCTATTATAGCAAAGTAGCTGGGTATTACCTACTCAGTTGACAGTCACAACTGATGCTATTTACAACTGATAAACTCACCAGACTCCAAGAGTAACTGGCACAATTTAGGACAATTAATCTTTACTCTGCGAAGTTAATCTTTGCAAATTTCAGGTAATCATCACCATGCTAGCAAAATTTTAAAAAAGAAAGAAAGAAAGAAAGAAAGAAAGAAAGAAAGAAAGAAAGAAAATCCATTAGGCATATTGACTTTTAGTCTAGAAAGGAGAATATGGAAATTAAAATTTCTTCAAACTGTGATTATGGTTTCTACAAAGACTCAAAGGATTGTAGATTTCATTATAGTATGAGATGTTTTGTTTACTGAAAGGAAAATGCTGTGTATACTTTTTGTGTATGATCATTCGTTGGGTAAACCAGAAACGCCCATCCACAAAGCAGTATAGACAGCAACAAGAGTGACAGAAGAACTACTTTACATGGGACAGTAAAGTCAGTAATGGAGCACAAACAAATGTATTTCATTTAAACAAAAATAAATAATAATATCCATGCTGTGGAAAGAATTGGAGGACAATGGGGTAGATGAGAGAGAAAGTTCAATATTTCAGTTTGTGTTAGCGTAATTGTAGGAAAATATGTAAATAGAAGTGCAAAGCAAAACTCATGTAGCTTAGTAATTCACCAAAGAAATAACTATTTTAGCTAAAAAGTCTCCACGACATCATCAGTGTTCTTCAGTGAGACTGGGGTACTGTACAACACAGAACAGAAGTCCTGGATATTTTGTAAAGCAGTCACATTCTCTCCTTTGACCTGTGTTGCTCAATTCATCTCCTTTTTCTCAATTCACATTAACTAACATGAAAAAGATTCAACTCAAGGGTGGATGGCATCCTGTTCAAATATTAAAAACATATAAATTGAGTGAATCCTATGGGTCCAAAAATAATTTCTGAGTTGCTACCTAAAATTGGTAATATTTTATGTGATGCATAGAATTTATTGTAGAAAGTTTTGAGTTCTGCTGATTTCCCAAATGCACCAGGAAGTTAAACAGAGCACAGACCATCATATGCACATTAAGTCTGCATTGGTAGGATCATGGGAATTCTCATCCTGGATCAGACATATGTAAATTAAGGGATGAGCCTTCTTTATATAATTGAATTGCCCATCGAGCAAATATTTCTTGACACTTGCAGAAGTCCAGGATGTATTTTGAGCCATGAGAAAAGAGTTGTAGATAGAATTTAAAGCAAATTAATTCATGCAGCACAAACTCAATGTGATATTGAGATTTATCAGATTATTTTTGACCTAAAAACATCATTCATGTGTACTTACATATATGGACATATACTTATAATTACATCAGGTGACAGCATTTTTTTGGCAGTCTCAGGAACTAACAGGTTCTTTGAAATTAGTTTAAGACATGTACATTTTGTTTATTTTTAATTTGTGTGTGTGTGTGTGTGT